>KN891119.1:2590-49303 GCA_000934455.1 Apostichopus parvimensis
AACAATACTAGTTCTGTTTTTGGTGACATATTTTGCCTTACTCTAGAGATCAAACATGATGCTAACCAACTCGAAAATTATTGTGATTCCTAAAGCCGGATCTCGATGTATATATTAATTTTGCAGTAATAAGGCAAAATTATAGGACAAGCTTCACCGTTTCAGTTCAGTGGACATAATCTAAACTTGTACGGGATGACAGGTGTTTAAATTAACTCCAGAGTTTGAACAGTGCATTGCTTGCCGGTTCATTTTGCTTCATTCATGTACTCACAACATAGCTTTCAGATCATCAGAAGCTGAAGAGCCATTTCCAAAAAAAAAAACGTTTTGGATAACATTTTAGAAACGGCTTTGAGAGTGTAAACTTGTTAAAAATCTCAGTTATGTCACATTTCGACGAGAGTACGAAACATGTTGTAAAGACCACTTCAAATTAACTCGGTGAGGTGAGGAACAGCCGGTGCTTCAGGGTTGAACTTTTTACGATGTTTCTTATTTCACTACATGCAATATTCATAAAGTGTTACAAATTGGTTTTCAAAGTCAGAAAAGGTTTTCCTACTGTTTATTGGTTATGTTTCGGTAGACGTAGCATACAACAAACATAACACACATCATGATTACTGAGTTGAGGGGTAAGTTGTATCGCTCCTTAATTGTAAAAGCAATTATCGACATGATCAACAGTAACAACAATTGAAAGACATGACTGCTTAAAGCTGTGACAACACCATTATGTGTACCGCTGCTACTTGTCAGACTGATAGTAACCGTGAATCAACCATTTCAAACACCGTATGTTAGGTCGATATTATGTAAACATTTAATTCTGATAACTCATTGATTTTTAATAATTATTATCATAATTATCTTCTTACAGATCATGTTACAAACGACTCAAGATTTTAAAGTAGTACCCATTTTCGTACTTCGTTGCCTTTTAATAGGCTGGCAAGGATTCACCCATCGACACAATAAATCGCATCCATATCATTGTCTACATTGTTAAATAACATACAGACAAACAACACTACATATATAAATTGTCACTGTCTAGGCTACTTCATCGTAACGGTATGCACCAGAATGAGCGCGTAAACTTGACTTGGGTCCTGCTGAACATTCACACCACGATATGTATTTCGCATGTGATAAACATGTTCGACCTTACCGTTACAGTATGAGGTAGAAACCCTGACATATTTTTCAACACTCATACCAGCTACAACAAACGGCACGACGTAATAACACCGTCTATGAGGGCGGCACCGGTCTCATAATATACTACTCAAAACCAATGCACAACTACTCGAAGACACACGCACACATGCACAATCGGACACCAACACTCTTACACATTACCATTTGATCCTCACTTCAAATAGGTAAGTCCACCTTCATGTTATTGTACCACCCATGGTGCCACTTCCACTCAGTCAGACTTAAGTCAAAACAACCCACGCAATAAAGTTCACTTCAGTACCTCAAGTGGTGTGAAGTAGGTATCAATTTTAGTACCAATTTTACCAAAAATGTTCGATAGCGTACAACATCTCATCCCCAGCACATTAAGTGTATAATATTGGATTACTCAAACAATTGGTTGTATGTAGATCCCCTTGGTGAGCACAAAACAGTTATTGAAAATTGTAGCAGTCAAGTGTCAAAGCAAGTCAACAAAGGTCAAAGTTTGAAAACCAGTGTAAATCAAAACTGAAAACCTTCAGCTTTTTTTAAGTTCATGCATGACAGATGACCCCCTCGTTGAGTACAAAAACCCTATTAAAAAAAATGAACCTTTGTGATCCACGTTAGCAAGCAACCGTACACACTAATAAAATTCGACTAAAAGCAAGGTAAAAGATTGGCCTGTTCTGGTCTTTCAATCAAAATTCGGCCGAAGAGCTGTCATAAAGATACTTTTGACCTTACATAAGTCACACAAACTTGTAATATCCACCTTTTGTAATTATGTCGAAATACCTAGACTCTGAATTGTCTAACTTCTGTGTAATTTGAGGTCAAATGCCCCTCTTCATGGCTGGTGCGACATTCTTGTACTTGGTAGGATGGTCATAGTCATTTAATATATAGTAGTATTATCGATTATCAATGCATATAAAACTTCCACGATAAATACAACAAATGCAAGATATCCCACATAGAGTAAAGGAACACCAAAATAAGTTGTCTTGCACCATGCTTGATTTATTTCTACTCAAAGAACGAAGTATTAAATGCTAAGAACAGTATGCAGTTATGTACAAATTTTATGAATGTATGATCGATATATACAAAAGACATTCACGTCATTTTTTGGAGGAACCTGTAATGAGAGAAGGACATTTTGTGTATTGTGTATAAAGTAATATCAATGGAAAACTTGCAATCAATAATGACTGATCACGGTTGTCATGTGTTAACAGAGCAGCATAAACCATTTTCGTTAACTCATGGTTTATATATAATGAAAAGTTAAATGATAATTACGTAATAGTTTAAATTGTTCATTTTTTGCCCCAAATATGTTGAAAAGTCAAATCATGGTCACGTATACTCGGATTTAAAGGAGCCTTGCGTCTTGTCTTACTGTGACATATATACATGAATATGTATGATCAGCGCGTCTAGTAAAGTACGATTGAAAATTTTAGTAATGTTTTCGTGCACATATATATTTGGGGCCAATACCACTGCCCTTTCAGCTATGTTTAAATGTTTCAAATACAAACAGCCATCATGTCAAACAAAAAGCGGTATATGTATCTTGACACTATACTAAATGCACGTCATACACATACAAATGATATTATATCGCATGCCATATGGGTGGTAAGGAGAGAGAGAGGTGAATGCAAGTAAAGTTAAAAGTTGTTTTATTTTAAGAATAGAGCAAAACAGAAACTTTTCTTAAGTGTTGACACTGTTAGGATTTCAAAATGTCATATTTCATTCAAAACATGTTTGTACTAAATATTCCACTTATATATGATACATTTAGCGATTAATAATCTTCGATGCAATTTGAGAAAATATTGATTGTGATTTGCAAGAGTTATGCTAAATGCAATCAACCTGGCAGAAATTTATCAATTTTACCAAGTGTCTTTGGTAGCATTTAAAGTTCTTTTACATCTCTCTCTTACCATTAAAATCTATATGACAAACTAATTGAAAATGATCTGCAAAAGAAAACTGCGAATAGCGGATAACAGTATAGACCTTTTTATACAGAGCATCTAATTTAAGGTAACCATCGAGAATAAAGCATTTATCGGCAATATGTGTGTCATATAAGGAATATTTTTAACAGTAGAAAGAAGCTTAAAGCTTTCATCTAGATGGTTTCCTCTAAGATGTAATTTTGCAATTCCTAAGCACACTTGATAAATGCTGCTCTCATAAATGGAAAATCCGCCATGTTAGTACTACCTTTATTTTGGTTCATGCTTTTAAATACTTCGTTCGTCGTCATACCATCAACCATCCTCAACATCACCATCATAACCATCATCATAGTCGTCAACAATTTGCTCCGTAAATAATAAACGATGTTCTTTTGGTTCACTAGATATGTTAGGTTCTATGGGAAGGCAGTTCTCCTGCCCGACAGTAAGTAAGCGTTTAGATATCTGATTTACCTCTACTGCAACGGACTTAACCGTTTGGACACCTTTAACTGTGTTTCTGTAACTTTTCCTATCATCCTCCAAGTATTTAGGCATGAACGAATTAACCTTGGTTAAAAGGCGGTCGCAAATTATGCTTGTAAAATACTGGTTAAATAGATCTACATGGAAGTCAAAAACCATGCCGGAATAAAGCTCCACAAATTTGGATAGGTTTGCCTTTAAGGTTTTGTCGTGTTCCAAACGAAAATCTACCTTGTCTTCAAAGGTAGGAATTGTTATACTATCACAGTGGTCTTGTATGCCCTGCTTTAAAGCGTTACCTGATTCCGTAACCAGGTTGTGTATTGGAAGAACTAACTTACTACTAGGCCCGGTCGTACCATCAGTTATACACTGTATCCCTAGCTTACATACGGCTAATACCTCTAGTAATGGCTTGAATATTTTAGATATATTATTTAACCCTTTCGGATCGAAATCATGAAACTTCAGCAACATTCCTATGCACTTAATTTGAAACGCTATTATCTTCTCACTCGCCTTAAGGTGACGTCTAAGAACGTCCTCACCAAGCTTCTGAAAATTCGAACAGCCTGAAAAATCCGTTGTTTTAGAGGATATTTCAATACGAATTATTAGCTTTTTCATTTCATCTCCTTCAAAGAGGTCTTTCATGACATTATTGATAAAACTTCCTAGTATTTTGCGTAGCAAATTGGCAATCTCCTTCATTACAATTGGTTGAGCGACACACGTGAAACTTTCATCCACCATTTTTTTAGTTACTTCTACTGCAACTAATTTACCAGATTTTTGTAATATTAATTTTGAAGCCTGACCGAAAGTCTGATAAGTCCCTTGAATAACGCTTTTTGCATTTGTGATACATTTAGCTTCAGAAATTATTGTCTTACTCGTCTCTGTAAACACTGACTTAACCAACTTCGCTTGTCCCTTATTAGCAAGAACCGCTTTACCTGCAACTTTACCATATTTCATGACGCATGGTACCAAACATATAGCCGCTAATGTCACTCCTTTGTTAATACTCCAGCTTTTCCACTTGACCTCGTGACCATGGACAATACCAAATGCGCCACCAAGAATGTCAGAAACACCATCACATACAAGTCCGACGGAAAATTGGGACAACATTCCACTTGATACCGGTATGAGTAGGGCACCTACTAATACCTGTGATATACCAATTGATATAACAATGACTTGATCCAAAATTATTCTTGAACTATTTTCAATATGAAATATTTGAGTCAAACCAAGTTGCCACAATTCTTGTAGAAAATCACAACACAACTCATCATCAAATAATGAAGAAATAGATAATATATCATCAGCATGAACTTCTATATCTGCTTTAGGCTTACCTATATTATCACATTTTTCAATTAACTTCTCAATTTTATCAGAAAAGTAATTTAAAACTTGAAACTTCAATCCCACTTGCCTCAAAAAATGTCCTTCCCAATTTGTATCCTCTTCCTGTGTAACCCTTGAAAGTGTGATGCATGTCACAGTAACAGTAAGCTCATTAAAATAGTGCTGAAGAAGACATTTGGCCTTTTCAAGATCGTTGATAGCTTCTTGCATTCCGTCAAACTTACTTATACATAAAGTGCAGAATGCCCTATTGTAGTATGCTATTGATGACCACATTTTGTCTGCTTTTATGGCCTGCGTGAAATAAATCTTCGCACATTCATACTCTTCCCTAAAATATTTAATATTTCCAAGCTTAATTATGTTGTATATACTACCAGTTTGTGTTTGTTCCTTTGAAGCCTCATTTGTCACCTCATCTAGGTACTTTTTAAGACGATCTGTCCATATCTTACAGTCTGGTTGACTCTCTCTCTCTATCTCTGAAGAATTGTGTTTTAACCAAAATCCCCATTTTTCATGGAGATCCTCAACTTCTTCATGAATTGCATCATTATTGTTTCCATATAAAGAAATGAAATGTTTTACGAATTTACAATAACTTTGAAATAAATAATCTTTCATCGACACTAAATTTATTTCACTAATTCTAAATGACATTTTCCGTCTTTCTTCTTTGTCTCGTAGTTGCAAGACTTGATTAAAATTATGACAAGAAGAAAGGTTCTTGTCTAAATTCTGTGAGAGGATAACCATTTTAGAAGACCCCGGTTCACCTTTTCTAGACGTTCGACCTTTTGCTTGAAGTTCAACTCTTTCATTAAAAGGAAGGAAAGTCACCAAAACAAACAATCCCCCATTTTCGTTTACATCGTCTGTAACTTTTATGTCGGTACCCCTACCTGCCAAATTAGTTGCAACAAGAACGTCGCATTGTTGCAACGACTCTTTAATTGCTTCCACTTCATCCGTTTCGTTTCGCGTGTACAGCTTCAAATTAGCTTTTGGAATTGACTTGATTGTTGAAACCAACAAGTGTGCTGTAGAAATATCTTCAGCAATTACCAAGGCAGAACGAGAACTCTGACCATTACCTAGACTACATTCTCTTTTTAAAGTATCACATATTTCCAGTAACCATTCTTCTTTCGAATGTGTTAACACCCCTCCAAGATCAACCATCTTGTTCGGTTTATGTGTCGGTATTTGAAAAGAAGGAGTGCCGTATACTTTTTCCAGGAATTCTCTGTCAATTGTGGAACCTAGGGTTCCACTTAAACCGTAAATTTGATTATACTTCTTAAAAAGTGCAACATTCGAAACGAAATTTGTTATAAGAGTCATTGGACTCAGAGCTAGTGAATGCTTCATTTCTAAGAACTGCTGGAGTCCATCGCCCCATTTCTTATTGCCTTCTATCAACCCTGTGTGCTTGAAATCTACTGGATGTATAGCATTGTCTTTTACCAAATACTCTCTACCTGGTTGCATATTTCGTGCCCCAAATGCATTAGATATCCATGTATTCATTTGCATATTAACGTGTTCTTCCAAATGGAGTGGAATTGGCACTTTGTAAATTGCATTTACATCAGTTTCGTCTTTTGGAAAAAATAAATGAGCAATTACCTTGTTTGCAATCATAGAACGAATTGCAGAGTTATCACAATGAAGATCACTTAGGTAGCCATTATTCAAGGATAAAATCTTAATAGTGGACACTCCTGGGTCAGCACTTTTGTCGCATGATACTTTCCAACAACTATTAGAACTTTCACACATTTCATACACTTGAAATGTTACCCCCAGATAGTCTTCGCAAAACTGAAGAAATTTCGTGACTGGTTTATGATCAAGCAAATCTAAAAGTTCGGTTATTTTCAAAGGGTCATTTCGAACTTTCTCATCGTAACGTTGAGAAAAACCATGTGGGATAATATTGCAATGCTCGGCAGTTCTAAAAAGATCCATAACACTGCTTTGGACAAAAGACGCATCATGGTAAATTTCCATCAAAAGGTTTGAAATAAAAGAATAAAATGGCAGAGAAGGCCCTTGGAAAAACAAGGTATTGTCAGTAGAATATAACTCTTTAATATCAGACGCATGATACCAAATTAAGGCTAAAATTGGTTCCAAATGTCTCATCGCCGCAACCATTTGGGACAAATAAGTAAACTGAATTCCTTTATCTACCAGCATGGAATCAACCTCATCCACAATAGCTATTTCAAAGTGTCTGTTCCTACGAACATTTGTTTGTTGGAAATCATGTCGCAAAAAATCCGCCGAGAATGACTCTACTGTACCAAATACAATTTGTTTGTCGTAACATCGATCGTCAGGAACACCCACATTTTTTGAGGCTTGAATATTAAGAGATTCAAAGTATTTGCTCCAATTTTCCAAGTCCCGAACAGCTAACAAATCCGAGCTTGTAATGATATCGACTGTTTTGCCCCTACAGAAAGCACATGTAGCTGCAATCATTGCAATAACACACGATTTTCCTTCCCCAGTGTGAATTTGCAGTAACGGTCCCGGCATCCCTTCATAAAGTAAGCAAAGAATGGCACTTAACAATTGAACATCTCGTGGTATATATCCCTGAACAGTGTAAACTACATATGCTGCAAACGCAAGAAACTGTATTTGCTCCTCAATATTGCAAATATGATCAACCATGTGCCGAGTATCGACAACCCGTCTGAATTTTTCGGCATATGTGTTTGAACTATTTTGAAAAGAAAATATTTCCTCCTTGACCACAACCAATAATGTTTTACATTTGGTTATCAATATATCAGGAAGTTTGTTTATCTGGTCTAACTGTCTAACAGTGTTTTGATTTTCCTCTGGACGATATCGCTCGGATGGAAGATAGTGTAATAATCTGTCTAGATCACGATATCCACGTACACTCTGTCGGTTTGTTGAAACTGGTGCAGTGAGATTTCCGAACTTGCCTGTTTTGAAATCTTCAAACAACTTGTATCTAAAAGCATACTTAAGGTAATCTCTGGTAGACCTTTGATCTGTTGCATTCTCTTTTCCGAGCTCTTCTTTTAGCCAAGTAGATCCCACGTTGAGCGGTGATGCCCACCTTTCCTTTTGAAATACTTCTGCAGACGGAATTAGGGTAGTGAAGGAATCTTCAAATACCTTGTTTTTAGTAGCATGATCACTGACAAATTGCCTGGTAGTTTTTCGACGTGTTTCAGTAATACTTTGGTACCTTTCGATTGACAAACTATCTTTGAATAACAGATTTGATTCCTTTTGAACGTTTTGAGATTCCCTTGGACATTGGAATGGATCAAGCTGGAGACCAAACATGCACTTAAAACAATAATATTTCACATCGGAATCAACCAGCTGAAAATACTTCTCCGAGCAAGAGAATTTGTGGACTTTGTACTCGCTCCCTTCGATGTATTGGTTCCTTTTCTCAGATGACTTACAGGAAGGGAGAGCACGTTTGCACTTGTTGCATATAGGATTAGACGGTTTTGATCTGGAAAGTTTATTTCCCATCACGTATGATTGGATCACCTGCAATGAGAAATATCAGTGTGAATACATTCCTTTGACACGTGATAGTGGGATTGATTTCTGCATGATTCGTGGTTGTCATATTACGCTTTTGGTAAACGCACGTAACTTTTAACTGTTACCTTCTAATGGTAAATTTTGTTATTTCCAATAACAACACAGCATATTTGGGTGCATTGTACGCCATTTGCAGTGGATACGTTTCTACCGGTACGCATATAAGAACAAAATATGAACTTTTCCGATCAATTTTGTAATATATATGAAGGTATGATCGAAAATTTTTTGAATTAAACTTATTTGTTCAACACAAATAGATGTTTAAGGCACATAACACAAAATCGAAAAGCGCATAGAAATACAATCTGTACTGGTATTATTGCTTCAAATTAAATTTCAGTATCTCATTCTTAACAATTTTATGGTACCCAAGGCTTGTACCAGGTGACAGCATAACTTTTTTATACAGTCACGTATGTCTGTTATTGCATGATAATATGAAACATAATACTCATTACTCATTGAACATTTTATTTCTATACAGGAAAGGAATAGCAAAGAACTTTCACCTCTACAACCAAATGAAATAACTAAATCAGGTGTTCACAAATCTACTTGTAAATTATATATTTTGGACAAGTACTGCTGTAAAGATATTGTTACCATGACTTGTCAGAGAAATTTGAAGATCAATTATTGTCCAAGGAAATTCGGGAGCCTGATCGTGTCCCGAAAACAATTATGCCATAGGTCCACCTTCTAAAGTTTTCTCAAATCCATCGTACATTCATGGTTGTGTGAAGGTTTTTGTGTCTGCTAAAAATGCGAGATCACTCCTCTTTATCATATTTGCCCTAGCTCAAATTTACCCCATCCTGCCTGAAAAGCCTGCTATACCAAAACCACTGAAGTTTTCTTCTGCAAATAAAAGTATGACTCAATGCTTTATCCAAGCTTTACTTGCAACGCCACATAAATCACTGTTAAGGGTTCTTTGAAAAAAAACTTTAGTCAGACAAGACATTTATCATAATTTGATACATAGCAAGTCATTCGCCACGTTATCACGTATTCTCGTTATTTACGCAAGTCTTTAAACGTTGAGATTTTGTATGACATAGTTCATGCGAACAGAAATAACTATTTGAAATATAAACAACAAAATGAACGACATAGATTGCACCAATTAATGAGAAAAACATCCAATAATAAAGAATGACCATTCTGAAAGTGACACATAATACTGACATTCTCTTAGTTTATAACACTTGCTTGCGTTCACTTTTCAAAGAAAATCAAACGGAAAGAAATGTTTCATGGACTCCTAGTGACACCATCTAAGAACACATTGACAAAATGGCAACTTCCTAACAAAGTTTAACCCCGATATTACCAAAACCAAACGAATGGTTCATTTAAGCAGCTTACACGCAGTTTTGCGTTTCTTCCTAAAGCAGACAACTTTTTGTCATTCCGATCAAACCATGTAACACAGCCTTGGCATGTAACTCAATACGATGTCAGATTTGAAAGTTTACTATTATGAACAGATGGCAAAAGAACAGTGTTTCAAATATCAAACACATCTGCTATTCAAGGTATCAAAGTACTTTACAAGATAACACACCGAAAAATGTTGAATCATTAAAATGATGGCAACGGTAGACCCAAGGTAAAAACTAGAATATTTCATTCATATAAACACACGTAATTGTAGAAGACTAGTGAATTATCTCAATGGACTTGTCAATTTCAATTATCACATATGATATCTACACATAATAATAAGGTCAGTGTAAAATATAAATGAGAAGAAATTTTCAACCATTCAAATTTATACCTATGCATACGTTTTACATCAGCGTTATTTCCTACTCAAAGTTAATAATATGAGTCGCCGTCACTGCCAATCATGAAAGTGTCAAGTAGGTTCAGTGAGTAATAACAATTTTTTTTTTTTTATTAATATGGAACAATATATCCGATAAAATATCATGAAAATTATAATATGATCAAGGAAAAGAGATGAACTAAAAGAATGACACACCCAACTGACCGCACCTGGAAAATCAAGACCTAGATGGACCATTGACACAAATAAAGAATGGAACGGGCAGATACTACATCCTCCTCATCGACATATGTTTAGGTGCATGAATCTTTATGGAATTTGAAGATGAATCAAGGATTAGATAAAAAAGGTCGGGCCGTGTGGTCGTTGAATCCAACTCCGAACTAGGAGGTCCTCGCCAGAAGGAAAATACACCAAAGGATTCATTTCTAGTCATATATAGTCTATAAATAAGAACTGTAGGAAATCTAAATGCAACTTTGTGCGAATAAATATTCACGAACATTACGCAAGTAATGTCAGAAGGATTACTGTTTAAAGCAAACGGCACGTTTGGATGAAACAATGTTATTTCATATAAGAGGGGGTAAAATTAAGATCAATCAGTTATGATCACAGCTTAGTAAACATTACCCTTGAGTGATGTTTTATAGATGTATAGATTTTGTATTCTATAGATTTAATTATTAAAGTTCACCGTGTTCTTCAAAGGTTAACATTCTGACACAGTCATTTCCTGAATCAGTTACAAATAGTACATGTTTTCCATTCATCTTTTTGTAATGGATACCTCGAATGAAATGAAATATTTTGTGTTGCTGTAAATGGAGGGATTTCGTGACATCCTCTTTAATGCTGTACAAATGTTTTCGGTTGGAAAGAAAGCCTTTAGCAGATCCAAGCGATGGCAAGCTTTTGAAAATATCATAACTATATTTAACATCTTTGGGGTACATTCGTATACATTCATACTGCCTGCGCAGTCCTTCGACCCTTAATGCAACAAACACGTTATCGTTTTCATCAATGTCGAGGCCTCTACATTGCATTTGGCGACCGTCGTGCTGAGGCATGGGAATCGTTCTAACGAGTGTCCCCCTTTCATTATCAAAAATCTTCACTTCTCTTGCACCGGTATCAGAGACAAAGATCATCGTTTCTGTTAAGTTGACTTTTAGAGACCAAGGATCGACGAAGTTACCTACAGCGAACTTTGATTTGTTTTTCATATCTAGGTCAAATATGAAAATAGCCGTTTTGTTAGATGGATCTTTATGTTTCCCATTAAGGACATAAAGTCGATTATCACCAGCGTAGATACCCTTAGGTGAAATTAATTCCTCATCTTCTAAGGTATACTGTCTCTTAAAATTACTGTCAAATAATTGAATAGTTTTGGTAGCCGTTACGTAGAATTTGTCTTTCGAAAAAGCTACAGCAAATGGCTTTAACTCTTTATCCTTGTACACGGCTGTGGCATCAATATAGGGCCGATTGATAGTGAATATGCCACCATCTCTTATTACTACAATAGTGTACTTTGTAATGCTCTCTTGTCTGTTTTCATAAACATACACGTCACGTGCGTCTTTCAAATCCATGTAATCGGTGTAAAAATAAGCTCGATCGGACCTTCCAGCTTGTGAAGCCATATCAGTTAACTTTGTTTTGGTTCCAAAGTCTCTCGCGTGACGATATATGCAAAAGTGCGTGTTCAATCTGGGTTTAAAGGTAAAAATGCAGCCTCAAAATTCTGTCTTAACTATATATTAAGGAATTAGTTTTTAGAAGTGTTTTGTAAGCAGTCTCACACAGTTTGGACCAAACAGTTCGGAACAATATGTTTGGTAACATATCCTCAATATACATATATAATTTACAATGCAAAACAATACTAGGCGGATCCTAAACTTATAAGATAGCACCGATGGTTAAACATTTGTGACATCTATTTATTGGAGCATCAACACCTAAAAGAAAAGGAAGGCAAAGAGTTAGCTACAGTCAGCTTGAAGATCAGTCAGAGTTCTTTACGGGTATCAATTCAACATAGCTCTGACTACTACATGACAAAAGACAATCATGCGACAAACAAATGCAAATGCTGCCTTGTCTGACTTCGGTAGATCAGTTCGGTTGTTTAACTTATGTCTTAACATTTATAGTGTCACAACAGTGAGTGTGACCTTTGCATGCCCGTACAAGCCCTTTAAGAGAAAAAATGGCGTCTACTTTCCGCTTACAAATGGTTTTATGTAATTACCGTGCTTGAATGCAAATAGATGTGATATTTCCCAACCGTTACAAATAACATTTACTTTCAAGAAATCCAAGGCCGCTGGACGCCAGTATAGACCTACAATAATTTTATTTTCTAGAGATCAACTTTATAACTGCAATAAAGCGCTGCTTATCCAAACTGGCAGGCTCACCGCAAGTTTAGAGACATTTCGGAAACTTTCTGCCGTCATACCATTAGCTTTTGCTGTTTGTCCGTTCTCGCCATATTGTAGTTCCAAAAAATAAACATGGATCAAAGAAATAAGAAATGAAACGTGGGGTAGACCACCGCCGGGCTTAATATTGGGTAGATTTGACGTTTTTAGATCCTACAAGCGGGCCAGTAGGGAAATTTCCCAGGATTGTTTTATTAAGTGTTGTTAAATGTTGACATCATCGTGTCATTGTTGAAATGGTTTGCATCTCCGCGAGCTATATAGTTTGTATATTGCTTGTTTGTGCATTCTTCAAAGGATAACAAATGTCACAAGTGGAAGCGCAGCGTGATCTTTGATGCTTTGCTGCTACCAACAGCTATCGAATCAATCAGTCGCGAATTGACCAAAAAACGTAAAACAGCATGATACACTATCCGACATCATAATTGTTTTCCTGCTAACGCGCATGGATGCAATAATCAAGCTAGGCTGATACATCTAGACTTTACTTTGTTCAGATTCGTTTCCATCATGGATGTCATATCAGATAATTCACAGTGCAATAATTCCTTGCAGTTATGTACTGCCGTCATTCTGCATTGGGACAATATCGAGAAAAGTAATTCCCAATGTTTTGGAACCACTATACCAAAACTTAAATATGATTGGTAAAATGTCCTCGTGTATTAATGAACTAGCTGCAAGTCCAGTACTTGTACCCCCCCCCCCCCCCCACACACACAGAGCAACATACACAAGATACAATTACAGTTTATTACTGAACTCGCACAACCAAATACAAACAGGCATGAACCAATGATTTTCTGTGACATGTCCCCCACCCCTTGTGCGTTGCCTCTTTTCAGTCGTTATCCCTTATTGCAGACACAATACGTTACATGTGTTTTACCAAAATACTATAGCTGGTAAGCGGTTTGATTCAAGTTAAGTTGTGAAAATGCATATTTTCTTCATTATAGGGTCCGAAAATTATTTTAAAAAATGAAACACACAAAATGAGCCTACATTTTCCGCAAGTATAGCAATCATCTCCTTGATAAATGCCTGTTACAACTCCGTTTTACGATTTTATTCATCTTAAAAGGGCGGCTAAAAGATATACGTTAACATTGACATACGCTCTGTAGGGTATCAAACCTATCATTAATATAGCCTATGCTGTTTTTCGATACCAAATTCTTATACTTTACTGCTATACTTTCTTAATTCAGGATAAAATTGAAAATAATGGTAACCTACCGTACTTTTATAATTGTAAAACAGCAGGACAACCTTGTGTAAATTCAAGTAAGCACTCTTATGAAAATGACAAGCAACAACCGCATGTAATATACTTTGGGTATTTGCCCATGGAATAAAATCGCTTGGACTTTGAATAGTGACACTCAAAAGAAGACGATAGTCATTGGTTCGTCTGAAATTAGACAATCCTACAGTAAACGAGACCGAGGGTTGAATTTTGATTAATAATCTACCGACACATCACATAAACAGATCGGTAGTACGTTGAAGCACTGAACGAAAACAGAACATGCGCCATCACGAGCACCCGTGATGTTCACGAACGATGAGGAGACACGAAATACGTCCTCTCCTCACCGGATTATACCATACATTAAAGCGAAGCTTTAGGTGGGCAATCTCATTGAAGCCCGTTAGAAAGTGTGATAGTTAGGTAGAGTGTGACAACTTTCATGAAAGCCATGATAGAGAGTTTCCATCCAAATAACGAATGTATAATAACGAAGGACGCAGTCGTGCTAAGACTGGAAATGTGACCAAAGAAAAAGGGAATAAAATTAAGTATAGAGATTCATAGAGGTGTTTTAGTTCAAGACAGTTTTGTATTTCGTCTGTCTTACAGCGATCCAATATATAACACGATACCTTTACAGAACCTATAATTTCTTAATTTATCAGTATTTCATGATGTTTTTGTTGGCAATTCATGAATGACACCACCAGGGACCAATACATAATTTGTAGAGAAATCCTTCTGAGTGAAGTTACGGTAATCACCTTCGAGAAGGTGGTTAACCTGCAATTGATGTGTTACTACCTACAAGATAACATGTACTAAAATATTCACATACATGGATTTCAAACTGAAGAAAAAAGAACAAATGATAGGGTTTGCCAGGATACTAAAGCAGTGCGATAATAGTAAGAAAAGATACTAAATGCTCATCGGTAAATCTTAGTCGAGTTTTGTCAGTCTTGGGTTCTATTAAATGGTTATATTAGTACAATAGTTCTAAACAAAACATGGAGAAGAGGGGGCATCTTTCTTTGCTAACTAATTCCCTATATAATTGTTAGTAAAGCATTTCATACCATTTAATCGATAGCCGTCATGTTCTAGAGAGATTCCATCGTGATATACGTTGGGCGTTTATATAAGCTACATCGGTAATCAAGCTCATGAACGATCGGAGGTGGAAGCCATCTCTCCTAATTTTGAACACGCGACTGAATAAACTAGTCAAACATCTGAGCTATAATGTGGAAAAATGATACAGGCTGTTAAACATTTACAAGAAACCTACATTTTTATATCAATGATTGTAATATCAAAAATGTAGTCTCCAAACTTTGAGAAAGAAAGTCGAAACGTAGTTCAGAACATAAAAATATCACCTTTGAAATCCCAGCATAACGTAAATTCTTCAAATGTGAACGTTTTCCTACTTGAACACTAAATGCAAAGATCGCTACCCCATTAATAATACCATTAGGCAATAAAGGTCTTTATCCCGAAATGTATAGTACAGGAACCTTGCATTTATCTGCTCTCATGACTTTTGACATTTTTTGGTTCAGACATATGACAATTTTATAGTGGTGACCAGGGCCAGGGGCGTAGCGAGCGGGGGTGTGTGGGGGGGTGTCACACCCCCCCCCCAATAATTTGGTCGCTGTCGGCAAATTTTGGGTCTGTCGGCAAAAGGAGAAAAGGTGAAGAGAGCGGAAGGGGAAGAAAAAAGGAAAGCTGAATAGAGAAAAGGAGAACGGGAGCTTCTTTATCGGTTATTTCGATTTTCCAGTTCTTCATCTGATAAACTCACTCACCAATCCAATCACCCGACGCCTGCAAGTTGAAAACCTCTCGGCAAATACCTGATAATGTCACGGCCGTCAGTATAGCTACTGTAGCTAGGCTCAGCTAGACGAGTGCCAGAATCGCCGGCAACTCAGTGAAAGAAATGGAATTAAAGGCTTCCGTATAGGCCGCAGCCCACGAGTCGTGCTATCGTGTGACAACGTGTTGTTATTATCCTCTGTTCAGAATGACGTCATCGCAGATGTCATTCGTTCTCCAATATGCACCAGATTGCATCTAAGGACGTTTCAAAACTAAAAATTTTCCACCCCCTCCCCTTAGACCCCTCCCCCATTTCAGTCACCACTTCCAGATCCGTCGGCAAATCAAATTCTCCACACCCCCCAACAAAAAACCCTTCGCTACGCCCCTGACCAGGGCAAGCGTTTTCGTAAACCCATTATCTTTAACATCTAAGTGTGAGTTTAGCAAATGTGTATCTATCGACAGCTAACGTGGATATCAGAGATTAATTGCATTTGTATTTCGACCTTCTTGATGTTATCATTATCTACATAGATATTAACGTTCCCCAAGTATATGAAGAACGATATAGCATTAATATAAATACACCATGCCAAATTCAAGTCACAAATGTTAACGGCCAATCAGTTTGCGATTGAGATAACAGCATTGATGGACGAGGGATTTTTTAGGGCCCTGGATGGACATGACAAATCCTTTGACCTTCTAGAAATATCAAGGTGCTAAAGACTTGCTTACAAGCCTCATTTTAACCCTTAAGCAGACATCCAAGCTGGATCATGGTTAGCACAGTACTAGTGGTTGGTTCTTGCTTGTGGGATTGATGGGAAGGCGATGCTACTTCTGGGGCAGTAGTTAATACAATACAGACAGGCTCTGTAGAAATGTATTTTAACTGTGGGAATCAGCTCATGAAATCACCATGTTAGTTAGTATTTTAGTTCGTAACAAAAGAACGTGCTATTTGCAACCCGTCCGTGCTCATGGATTTTTTTATATAGTTTTTTCCATTTTTTTTTTCAAGCATGTTGTTACAAAATGCTTGAAAAACTAAATAAAATACAGGCTAAAACATATATTTTTGTCTATTTTTGTTAAGGTTGTTAACTTTTTACAGTTTAATCAAGTTTTTTTTAAACGATTATTGTAATCTTACGCAGTCACCAACAACTTTTATAAAGACTTTATAAAACAGTACTTCTTAATTGTATTACTCCCCAGTCAGTATATTTCTGCAGAAAAGAAATAAAAAAAAGAATTTCACCGAAAGTAAGTTTAAAGTGATTTGAAATATCAAAAGCTTTTAAACATGCAAAAGACCATCGGTGAATTGATATATGTATATATCATTTGCTTGCTGTATTCGTATTTATAGAAGTTAACAATATTTCCAGGCTTTTCAGGTTTTAACTGAGTAACAAAATGTGCACTCAAAGAAATTAAATATGTCACTTTTCTTCAATTGAAAGATGTTATCACAACATTAAACATCATGTGCATGTTAGCTTCAATACATCATCGTGATTGTCAAAGAGGAATACAAGGAATATTTCTTTATTCACCTAAGGAAAATTTCCTAATGGTTTTGTTCCCTGCATCGGCGACCATTAAGAGAGGTTGGTCATTGCATACTGCGTAATGCACACCTCGAAAAAATGTAATCCTTTTCAATATTGAAACCCAAAAAGATGAAAATATCTTCGATAATACTATCTAAATGCTTCCCAACTTTTAATTATTTCAACCTATGTATACCACATTTCAATCTTTGCTTACACTTAAAACATTTTGAATCGTTTCTAATTAAGCTACACTCAATTTTTATATACAACACAGTTTCGCCTCCATCAAAATCAATGTGGTACGGAAAATTATATTTTCTACCAACATATCGATCCTCTGACGAATATACAAGGTACAGTTGGGGATAAACACACAAATAAAGTTTAAACATCGGTTACTGATGCATTCACCATACGATTAAGAAAAGAGGAAACGGCTCATCGCATCACGAGGGTTGAATTTTGATGGATATTCTACCGAAACATTACATGAACAGAGCAGTAGTACATTGAAGCACTGAAAAACAACAGAACATGGGTCATAATGCGCACCTGTGATGTTTACGAACGATGATGAGGCACGAAATACGTCCTCTCCTCATCGGATTATACCATACACTAAAGCGAAGCGTTAGATGGGCAATCTCATTGAAGCCCGTTATGAAGTATGATGGTTAGGTAGAGTGTGACAACGTTCATGAAAGCTATGATAGAGAGTTTTCCTCCCAAATATCGAATGCATAATAACGAAGGAGACAGTCGTACTGGGACTGGAAATGTGACTGGAAAAGGGATAAATTAAGTATAGAGATTCATAGAGGTGTTTTAGTTAAAAACAGTTTTGTATTTCGTCGGTCTTACAGCGATCCAATACATGACAAGATACCTGAACAGAACCCATCATTACTTTCTTTATTGGTTTTTCAGGATGTTTTTGTTGGCATTACATGAATGACACAATCAATACACAATATGTAAAGATATCCTTCTGAATGAAGTTACGGTATTTACCTTTGGGAAGGTGGTTAACCAGCAAACGATGGGTTTTACTACCTGCAAGATAACATTTACTGAAATATTTACATACATGGATTTCACAATGAAAAAGAAGGAAACAAATGATGGGTTTTGTTTGAATACTAAAGCAGTGCGATTAAAGTAAGAGAAGATATTGTCGAAGGGGGGATCTATCTCTCCTAATTTTGAACACGCGACTGAATGAACTAGTCGAACATCTGAGCTATAATGTTAAAAAAAATGATACAGGCTGTTAAAGAGGGTGTGAAATGGAAAAAGTGTATATAAATCATTGTTTTCTATACACTCGTAGCTTTCCAATGATACCCAATTTGTGTCAAACGAAGCTGCATCCTCGAGGAATAAACAATCAAAAATTCAAGGGTAATAACAACTTTCTAAAAATTGTTGTATTGATGGTAATGCGGCGTGACGTCTTAAACGTCTGAGAACACACAACAGTACACTGTTGCAGTGCTTTATAGTAATTGAAATTTGGTGTTTGGAGATTTGTTTTTTACATAAATTTATCTCGTAACCGTTAAATATGCCGAGCCGATATGTGGTTGCAGGTTGCTCCACCACAAATAAAGACGGTTTTTGACCTGCACGCCTTACCAAAATATGACAATCGAAGAATTTAAACACGACTTGTTCAAAACACTACATATACACAACGTTACGAGTGCCTGTAGGCCTATACTATTGCCAAATTACTTGTTATGACCATAGCCTAGGCCTCCTTGATACAGCAAATGACGATGTTTTTTATTGGTTACCTAATATTTTGCACAAAACTTACAGCCAGTTGGTTTTAGAACAATCAACACTAGACCTGCAAGTTTTCTTTGTGGTAAAACTGGCGTTGTGTTATGATTTATGATTTACAAATGGATATCTATTTGTTAGGTCTAGACCCCATGTTACCACTACTAGTACTAGTACTATAGGGTTGCACTTGCACTGTACATAATGTCACATATCCCTTGCACTGTAAGTAATAACATTCTAGAAGCTTCGCTACGAAGTTAAGTAGCAGGATCATCGACATTTGAGGTCATTTAAATCATATGATGGTCTTAATGACGGTGGTTTGGTTTATGCTCAACCGACCAGTGTCGGTTCAGGGTAGTCCAACCGTTCTTCTCGGGGACTTTGATCGGCATCGACGCGTCTCGGCCATCGTGATCGTTTCAATTCTTCTGCAAGGGGCTTAATTGATAGGGAAAAACATCGATATCTTCATCACCCTCGCAAAACTATTTCCTCCTATTCATTCTCAAGAATTTGTTTTTGTTAACGTCCCATTTCCTCGGAATCGGAAGATTCGGGAGAAGACATTTTCAATTGATGAGAAGAGGGTTGTGGTTACATGTAGTAAACTGTATGATGCCGTATCGGTAAAAAGCGGGGAGTCGGCTGTGGCTGGTTCCTGTGATGACGTAAGATGAACTGCGGTAGGCAGCTTTGAATTTTTTTTTATGAGTGGCAGCTCGAGAGGTCTCTAGGGAATACTTTGACAGCAAATTTCTGGCATTTGAAGCCGCATTTACGGAAAGTTGTGCATGAGTGGTGTTGTAGTAATGTAGATAAACCATTCCAAGACATGAAAACCTACCACTTCATAACCTCCTTAACATATACAGAAACCTACATTTTCATATCAATGATTGTAATATCAAAAATGTTGTTCATAAGCCTCACCCTAATATTCATACTTTTTCCGCCTCATGAGGGAGAACGTGACTCTCAAGCATAACTTTGACACCTCTCACTTACTTTATCCATATTCATGATTTCTAATCAACTGTGTGTTGAGAGACAATTTTAGAAGAAATTACTTGCCTGTATATGTATTGTTTCCTTATAACCTTAGCATATTTTAAAACAACTTTGCAAGAAACTGATGAACAGCTATATACCCGTGCAATATTTTTTTATGCGGGAGGGGTAAGCAGGGTAGGCTTGAATAGTTGCAGTAATTTGTTTCGAATTTTGCAGCTACTTTAGCATTTTAAAATCGTTAACAAGATTTTCGTTAGTTATATATTTGTTTAGATAGGGTGCCTCCTTTTGGTGTGTTAAATCCATAGAACAACATAATAATGTATTCCTATCTTTCATATTCATTTTATAAACTTGAACAACAAAAGAAACTTAGAAAGCAATGCTAGGTAAAATTGCTCCAAGTTTTACTAAATTTTAAGTTTCAATGTACTCTTATTTCGGTGTAATGGATGAAGTATAGTTCTCGCACACTTTGATGTAACTTGATCAGGTAGTAAGCAATTCTGTGGATATAAATCGTCGTGAGGGGAGAAGGCGGAGGGAGAGGTGCGGTACAAACGATACTGATGCTCGAAGTGAGTTTGTTCTTTCAGGCACTTATCTTTTGTTATATAGTTTTTACACAATTCACTCAAAATATTTGCACATTTTTTTTAGTTTAAATTAATTTTAACAAGCGAGTATGCCACTTTTACATGCAAACCCTACTTCTATATTTTCTAGTTCTTTCCCAAGATGAATCAAAATGGATATTTCTGAACTTGCTTTGCAGACTTTATCTTTCTTTGTTGCTTTTGCAATATTCTCTGTCTTCATATGCAATACGTTTTAGTTAAATATTCATCAAAATGTTATGTACCTCTCAATATGTATACTTCTTGATTCGGAACACGGTATTCCATTTCTATCGACCTCAAATGACGATTCACCTGCAGACCTGATGTGCAGGAGTTACAACCTGTTTCATATGAGTGCGCAAAGATTTTGAGACCGACTTCATGCAACAAAAGTAGTATCTTGTTTTTTAAGTATACATCTGCACACTGTTTTTGGCTGCGAGTAATGGGTATGGAGCAGAATCCCCGATAGATGCATCCTATTTTAAAACAAAAGACACATTTTCAGAAAAATGTTTACCTTTAAATTCTATCAAGTGTCTATCGGAACCCTAGTGAGCGGAGAGAGGGGGAAGGTGTCACATTAAACATTTAATATTTGGAAATAGCCGCAATCTAAATGGTCTATTTTGTTTTCCGTATATTTCGCTAGTTCATAGGCTAATTTAGCATATATCTAGCCGAAGGTTAATATGTCAATTTTACAGGTATAGTCCCTATTGGCACGTTGCCAATGAAATAAAATTCCAAAACTTCCAAACGTCACAAGTTATAATGAGTCAGATAGTTAGCTATACAATATGAACAAAATAAGTCTAAATTGGTAGGGTATTGTTTATACACCTGTGTTTCGAGGTATATAAGTGTATTGTGTAATAGCATTCGGGGTTGAGATCCAGAACTGGTATCAAAATTGTACGCAGAACGTTATAAGGTTCAGGCCGTGTAAAACGCCTAGGGCGAAGTATTATAATATTAGTTTGACTACCTTCCAAAGCTATAGACAAGAGCACGTGGCGTCTGTCATAGGGGAAGCAGTAGGAACTTTTAAAATTACACCGCAACCTTGTTAAACCACATAATAAACGTATTTAAGACTTGGAGCATCCTTCTTGGAAACCAGTCTAACGCATGTTTCCTGGACACCGTTAGCCATCTTGTATGGTAAGATTTCATTCTTTAATTTAAATGTATATGTTATTGTTATATTGTGCCGATTTTGAATACTACTAGAAGTGTAGTTACATGACCGTCCTACAGACGTGAATGAAACATATTAAACGGAGTAGTGGAATGCATTGAGTAAAGACTTTAACATATTAATATATAAAAACTGAAGCAATTACAATCAAAGTGATGCCTTGCTATTAATTGGAAGTTACCGTATGAACTTGCTAAATATTATCTATATATGTTAATCAATTAGGAAACGTATGATTGTGTTAGTTGAATGCAACTAGTACCTGATTTATTACATTGAAACTTATAGGCAGCTAATCCGGGATTCCTGTCTTCCGAAGAACTACCAGGAACAGACCTGAACGTGGCCCCATATACTGGTGGACCCTGGAGTACTACATGCGACGTATTTACCCACTTTGAACTACATATAGTATGAACATTATGGTTTAACGTTGCAAGGGGATAGTAAGCTGAAACAAGAGAGGCAATATAATAGAGGGTGCAAAATAACGTAACGGGCAAATAATATTCAATATTTAATTATAAGTTAATTCATTTGTTTTGGTGTTAAGTAGTTTGATGTTAAAATAAGTGCAATAAGACGTATAATAATAACTGTTCACTAGCTTTGACAGCGTGTTATTGTATTTTGTTGATTGTGGTAGTGTAAACACCCCAGTATTTATAAGGAAATCTGCGAACTCATATGTCTCAGCAATACAGCCGTGACAGAAAGGGAAGGGGATGCAACCAGGGCCCGGGGTCAATAAGGTAAATAAAACATTCAGAGAGGACCCAGGAACATATTGTATAAGGACTAGTGTATTTTCATTTCGTAACGCACTGAAGGAAAACGAACAGAGCAAAATGTGGGAACAACCATATAATTGTCTCCCGTTCCGAAACTGGCTCTTGGCCCCTCTGTTCACCGGTCAGTACTGTAAGTAACGTTCATGAATAATACAATAGTCTCCGTTGTTGGTGTGAACAAATTGTTTCTCAAATATGACTTCCGTGGCTTAGTGTGAGGTGAATCAACTTTTAATGTTTCTGAATAAAATCATACAGAGGTGACCAGGACAAGCGTTTTCATTCTCCCATTATCGTTACCACCTTTATGCGAGTTTATAGCAAATGTGTATAATCGACAACTGACATGGACAATAGAAATTAATTACATTTGTATTTTTAACTTCTGGTTGTTATCGTTATCTATAAATTCGTGTACTGGATATTGACGTACTAAAAAGATATGATGTCCAATATAGCAGTAATGTAAAAACATCATGCCAAACTTAGATCAGAAAGGTTAACGGCCATACAGTTTGTGAAAACTAATACCGACACGAAAAGAACATCATCAATGTGAATATCCAAGCTGCAAACATCAGTAAGTCTTTTGAAGGACCTTTTCTCTGTTTAACTTGGCGGGGCGACTGACCCCAACCAGGCGCGTCCCCATGTGGCGGATAGGGGAACGACCTCTAGATATAGAGATTAGCTACGAATAAAACTGGCATGCCAGTTGAATAAGTGATCGCGGACCAAACGGCGATGTTCCTACCAGGATTGTAGGTGGGTGGATAGGACTCAAAAGCTCTGGAAGGCAACCTATCTAGGAGTGAATCTCCAAATTCAATCCTGGCCCTCCTAGTCTGGGGGTTGGGCAGAAGGCTAACTACCTCCTCCCGGAAAAACTATTTAGTTACAGAAACTACGGATATCAATAAGCAAAAAGATGATCAGGTGGGAGCGGGGATCGCCGGTACCGGCATCATGACGGCGATGGGCCAAAGCCTTTGGGAAGCTCAGCGTCCGACGAGGTCCTTTGCAAGCCCCAAAACAACCCTCACCATGGGAATGTGAGAACTATGTATAGAGGAGGAGCTGCAGCACATATCGCAAGGGAGATGGAGGGATACCAACTAGACATCCTTGGAATTAGTGAATGCAGATGGACAGGAGCAGGCAGGATAAAGATGGCTTCTGGACAGACGCTGATTTACAGCGGAAATGAGAAATTGCATGAGGGTAGTGTTGCCATCATGATCAGCCAGCAAGCCGAGAAGTCACTCATGGAATGGACCCCCATCAACAAGAGGATCATAACAGTATATTCTACTCAAAGTACAGGAGAGTGACTATCATTCAGGTGTACGCCCCAAATAATGAGAAATAAGACGAGGAGAAAGAACAGTTCTACCAGGAACTGCAGGAAGCAGTTGATGGATGCAACAAGAACGACATCATCATCGTTATGGGGGATCTCAACGCTAAGGTCGGCAAGGATAACATCGGGTACGAGAGGACAATGGGTGTACATGGGCTTGGAACACAGAATGACAATGGAGAAAGACTGCGAGTTTTGTCAGCTGAATGGGCTTGTAATAACAGGAACACTATTTCCCCACAGAGACATTCATAAGGCAACATTGGTATCAGCAGACGGTAGAACGAAAACCAAATTGACCATCTTTTGAACAGCGGACAATGGAGGTCGTCTGTCCTGGACTTTCGAGTACAGAGGGGAGCTGACGCCAACAGCGACCACTATCTGGCAAGAACTCGCATCAAGCTACGTCTCAGCTCACACAACAAGAAGGCCAAGCCAAGATTTAACGTGGAACGTAAGAAAGATCGAGAGACGAGGAAAAAGTACTGTAACACAGTAAAGACCAAGCTGGAAGAGACCAGGAACGAGAGCGAAGATATATAGGAGGCGTGGGCGCAGCAAAAGGATGCATACGTCAAGTCTGCGGAAGAAGTGCTCGGTTTCAGAAAGGGGAAAAGCAAGCCATGGATCAGTGACGACACCTGGAAATTGATAGATGACAGGAAAGGCATCAATACAAAGATCGAAAGTACCCGCTCAGAAAGAATAAGAAACAGAATGAAGGAGGGTTACAAAAAAAGGACAGGGAGGTGAAGAGGAGTGCGAGAGAGAACAAGAGGAGGTGGATATCGGAGAAAGCAGAAAGAGCACACAATGCAGCGGAGAACGGAAGGCAGAAAGAACTGTACAGCATAGTGAAACAGCTGACAAGACAAAACACCAGACAAGCAGCAGCAGTGAAGAACAAGAAAGGAGAGGTGCTAAAGTATAAAGAGGCCAGGTTAGGGAGGTGGAAAGAACATTTTCCAAGAAGTGCTCAACAGAGATGCACCAGAGGAACCACCACAAGAAGAAGAGGAAGAGACAGAAGAGCTTGACATGTCAGTGGAAGCACCAACTATCCAAGAAATAAAAACTGCACTGAAGGCCCTCAGAGACGGAAAAACCCCTGGAGCAGACCAAATTTCAGCAGAAATGCTCAAAGCAGACATTGGGCAAACCAGCCTAGAATTAAAGCGGATTTCTGACCTCATTTGGGAGAAAGAGACGGTTCCTACACAATAGACAAAAGGACTCATATGCAAAATTCCGAACAAAGGTAATCTCCAAGAGTGTAACAACTGGCGAGGAGTTACTTTACTGCCTATGGCCAGCAAAGTGCTCAGCAAGATCCTTATCATCAGGATACAACAGGTGTAAATTCATCACTTAGGAAGGAACAAGCCGGCTTTAGGACTGGAAGGGGAACTGTCAACCAGATATTCATCCTCAGGAATATTCTGGAGCAAGTTAACGAATGGAATGCTACACTATTCATCCACTTCGTCGACTTTGAAAAAGCCTTCGATTCCATACATCGAGACAGCCTTTGGAACATCATGCGCCAGTATGGAATCACCCAGAAACTGATCCAGATAGTCAAGACCCTAGATGAGGACTTCCAGTGCTCTGTCATCGATGAAAATGAAACAACAGACTGGTTCCCAGTGATGACGGGAGTGAAACAGGGCTGTTGCATGTCAGGTTTCCTCTTCCTACTGGTAATTGACTGGGTCATGAGGAAAACTGTAGAGGGTGACAGAACTGGAATCCGATGGAACTTCACAACCATGCTGAAGACCTCGACTTCGCAGATGATCTCGCCCTTCTATCCTCAGCAATGAATCACCTTCAGCACAAGACAACCAAACTGGAAGACATTGCAGCCAAAGTTGGACTTAAAGTGAATGGCAAGACATGCAAAGTCATGAAAGCCAACAGCAATACTGATGGCAAATTGAAGGTCAGAGTGAACGAAGTGGAAGAGGTAGAGAGCTTTACCTATCTTCAAGTGTTTCAAAGGACGGTGGAGGCACAGCAGATGTCTAGAAGAGAATAGCCCTGGCCAGCGCATAGATGAAGCGGCTATCAAACATCTGGCAAGCCAGCGACATCAGCAGAAAAACAAAAGCCTCCCTTTTCATGAGCCTTTTCTTGTCAATCCTACTTTATGGATGCGAGACTTGGAAACTGACGAAAGGAGAGGAAAAGAAACTTGACATCTTCCAGACCAAATGTCTAAGGAGGATTTACAAGATCATATGGCAACAGCACGTCTCAAATAAGACAGTTCTAGAGATGACAGGAGCAGAGAAGATCAGCGAGGAGGTGAGGAGACGGAGATGGAAATGGATCGGCCATGTGCTGAGGAAAGACAAAAACGATGACTGTGCTGTGGCCCTCGGATGGACACATGAAGGAAGAAGGAAAAGAGGCCGCCCGAAAACCACGTGGCGACAAATGGTGGAGGTGGAGCGGAACTGCGCAGGCTGGAGTATATGGAACTCAGTACGCCACGCAGCTGCAAACCGAACCCAGTGGAAGCATGATGTCGGGGACTTGTGTGCCTTCTGGCACAGAGAGATTTAAGGTTAAGGTAAGGTTTCTCTGTTTAAAGATGTTATACAGGAAAGACCTATAGAAAACTAAGATTACATGTATTTTCTATTTCAATATATATAGACAAGAAACATAATATATCTTTCCTGATGTCGTCTCGGGTCAAACAACTTTTCATTTTTTACACTTTTCTATTTTATAATCTTGATGCAGAAGTCAGCTAACCAGGCAAACGCGTTTATACCATCCGTTACAAAATAATTTAAAATTTATCAAATGTGCACAAATCGGAAGATAACATGAATGGAAGGGATTGATGTATCGAGAATAACAGCATGGGTGTACCAGTGAAGTTTCCTTCTAGAGAATGACCTCCAAAAATTGTCAAGGTGATATAAGGCGTATCGGCAAGCAAGAGGAAGTTACTCGCCAGTATATGTATTGATTCCTGATAAACTATAAGTTAGTTCTTGACACAACCTTGCAGGAAACTGACGGTTAGCTGCATGCCCAAACAAGCTTCTTTTAAGCGGGAGGAGGCTTCATTTTGTAGCAGATATGGATATGGACGGCCGGTTTGGGGAGGGGTATTAGGGGTGCCATATTTTCCTTTGCGTATCTTTTGTATAGTAAGATTGTGTAAATGCAAATGAAGCGAACTTTTGCAACTTACAAAACACATTTATATTTTTAAGACAATACGGCAGAAATCAAACAACCATTTTCTGATTTACAATTGAAACATATCATTATCAACATCATGGTGCAAGTGGGAGGGAAGGGGGGGGGGGCCACTCTACACTTAAAAAAGGCCAGAGAATATTCACGTGGTAGATTATGGATACATATGTTCAGGCATATGATAATTATACGTTGCTAATGAATTCCTGAAACAGTTAGGCTAACATTTGCAAAAATTGCAGCTGTTTTGCAACTTTAAAGTATTTGACAAGCTTTTCGTTAGTTATATCATTGTTTGGTGCACTCTTTTGGTGTGTAAAATATATACAACTACATAATAATGCATTCATATCTTGCATGTTCTCTTGAACTTGAATAAAAAAATGAAACTTAGTAGCCTATGCTAGGGAAAAGTGATTTCAGTTTTAATACAGTGCTAAGCTTGAATGTACCCTTTTCTCGGTATAACGGATGAAGTTAGTCACAATCTTACGCAGTCACCAACAACATGACAACATAATTAAGATAGGAGTTTTAAAATAGAAGTCTTAACAGGGCTTCTAACTTTATAGTTTTTTATATCGTGTTAGGCCACCGGTGATAAGCTAAATTGTATATTACTACCGGTTAGTATATTGCTGCACAAAAGAAATGGAAGAATTTCACAGAAAGTAAGCTTAAGTGATTTGAAAGATAAAAAGCTTTAAAAGCATGCAAACGACCTTCAGTGAATTAATATTTGTATACATCTTTTCCTTGCTGTTTTCGTATTTATAGAAGTTTACAGTATTTTATTCTTTTCAGGTTTTTAAATGAGTAACAACATTTGCACTAAAAAAATGGAATGTGTCATTTCATTTATTTGGCATTCACTTAAACTTTTGTTTAATTTAAGGATGTAACCGCAACATCAAACAGCATGTAATTGTAAGAATTAATATTTCCCTCGTGATCGTCAAAGAGTAATATAAGGAATACTTCTTTATTCAGCCAAGGAAAATATCCTTATGGTTTGTTCCCTGAATCGGCGACCATTAAGTGAGGTTGGTCATCGCATACTGCGTAATGCACACCTCGCAAAAAGTGTAATTCTTTTTCAATATTGAAACCCAAAAAGATGAAGATATCTTCGATAATACTATCTAAAAGCTTCCCAACTTTCGGTAAATACAGACATACTGATTTCAAGGAAAGCCTCCGAGGCGGGCTATATCCTATAGAACGCAACATGTCAAACTCCTTTGTGAAAACATGAATACATTCTAATTGACAGCGGTATCCTTGGGCACGCAGAGCGATATAAATGTTAACCTCTGAATCCACATCTAAGCCTCTACAAGTCATCACAAATCTATCAATTTGTGGAATCGGATTTCTTCAGTGCCGCGTTTGATGTTGCATTCCCAAACACGAGAATTTCCCTTTTACCTGAATCAGATACTACTAGTTCCTGCGCACTGTGTAATGTAATTAACCAAGCATAAAGAATGACGTATTATCCAAACTTACGAATGAATTTACAATCCTTGGATTATACGAACACCGCTGAATTGATGCCACCTTTCCCATTAGCAAACTATATCTTTTCTATGTTGTTATTGGTTGCAATGCCAGTCGGTTGAGTTAACTTTGTGTGACTACAGCTACCAACAACATCGAAGGATTGCTGATTTAAGCAAAACGTCGTGAGGTTGCCTTACATCAATGTAATTTTTCACATTTACAGCTGGTTTTGACAGTGTGATTTCTTTCGAAGTAATGAAGGTCCCTTGATGAACCATATGGATAGTATACTTTCCTACCTGTAGTAAAACAAACTATAATTGTTTTACTCAGGAAAGAGTACGTTGTTTGCAAATCTCAGTGACTGTCACACGAAATGAAGCCTTGTAAGATTTGGAAACGTTCTCCAGAGTGAATTTAGCAGTAAATCCCTCTACTGCCATAATATTGATACTTATGTTGTCTTTAACCGTGACGATGCATGTAGAAATATCTGGAAAGCTAGAGATGCATTGTGTCTATTAAATCTAACCAGAAATGCAAGCTTCCATTAATGTATTTGGTTTGTTACAGAACGCTAAGTGCAGAGATGATCCAAATGTTGAATTAGTTCAACCTATTTATACCACATTCCAATATTTGCTTACATATAAAACATTTCGAATCGTTTCTAATTAAGCTACACTCAATTTTTGTATACAACACAGTTTCGCCTCTAAAAAAATCAATATGGTGCGGAAAATTATATTTTCTACCAACATATCGATCCTCTGACGGCTATACAAAGTACAGTTAGGGATAAACACACAAATAAAGTTTAAAACATCGATTACTGATGCTTTCACCATACGATTAAGAAAAGAGAAAACGGCTCATCGCATCACGAGGGTTAAATTTTGATTGATATTCTACCGAAACATCACATGAACAGAGCAGTAGTACATTGAAGCACTGAACAACAACAGAACCTGGGCCATCACGCGCACCCGTGATGTTCACTAACGACGAGGAGGCACGAAATACGTCCTCTCCTCATCGGATTATACCATACACTATAGCGAAGCGTTAGATGGGCAATCTCATTGAAGCCCGTTATGAAGTATGATGGCTAGGTAGAGTGTGACAACGTTCATGAAAGCTATGATATAGAGTTTCCCTCCAAATAACGAATGTATAATAACGAAGGAGACAATCGTAATGGGACTGGAAATGTGACCGAAAAAAGGGATAAAATTAAGTATAGAGATTCATAGAGGTGTTTTAGTTCAAGACAGTTTTGTATTTCGTCGGTCCTACAGCGATCCAATACATGACAAGATACCTTTACAGAACCCACCATGTCTTTCTTTAATAGTGTTTCAGGATGTTTTCGTTGGCAATTTATGTATGACACCATCAGGGACCAATATACAATCTGTAGAGATATCCTCCTGAATGAAGTTACGGTCTTCACCTTCGAGAAGGTGGTTAACCTGCAAACGATGTGTGATACTACAAGATAACATGTTCTGAAATATTTACATACAAGGATTTCAAAATCAAAATAAGTAAACAAATGATGGGGTTTATCAGGATACAAAAGCAGTGCGATAAAAGTATAAGAAGATATTAAATGCTCATCGGTAAATCTTGGCTGAGTTTTGTCAGTGTTTGGGTTGTATTAAATGGTAATAATAGTACAGCAGTTCTAAACAAAACATGGAGAAGAGGGGGCATCTTTCTCTGCTAGCTACTTCCCTATATAGTTGTTCGTAAAACTTTTCATCACATCGACTCGATAGCCGTTATGTTCTAGAGAGATTCCATAGTGATATACGTTGGGCGTTTATATAAGCTACATCTGTAATAAAACTCATGAACGATCGGAGGTGGGAGCCATCTCTTCTAATTTTGAACATGCGACTAGATAAACTAGTCGAACATCTGAGCTACAATGTGAAATGATTGATACAGAATGTTAACATTTACAAGAAATCTACATTTTCATATCAATTATTCTAATATAAAAAATGTAGTCTCCAAAGCTTGAGATAGAAAGTCAAAACGTAGTTCAGAACAAATGAAGATCACCACTACATCGGCCCATACAGTTGGATATTTGTAAAAGATGGTCAAATATCTTTGATAAATGCAAATAAACTGCTGGCAAACTTTGATTGACGGTAAATTTCATGATATGGGTCTTTGAATACCAGCATAACGTAACTTATTCAAGAGTGACCGTTTTCCTACTTGAACACTAAATGCAAAGATTGCTACCGTAGTAAAAATACAAGTAGGCAATAAGAGGAGTTTTTATCCCAAAATTTATAGTACCAAAACCTTAAATTTACCTGCTCTCATGACTTTTGACATTCTTTGTTCAGATATTTGACATTTTCATAGAGGTGACCAGGGCAAGCCTTTTTTGTTCTCCCATTATCTTCACCAAAGTAGTGTGAATTTAGCAAATGTATATCTATTGAGAGCTGACGTGGATAACAGGGATTAATTGCATTTGAATGTATTTTGACCTTCTTGATGTTATCATTATCTACATATAGATATTGACGTTCTCCAAGTATATGAAGACCTATATAGCATTAATGCCAATACACCATGCGAAATTCAAGTCACAAATGTTAACGGCCAATCAGTTTTGCGATTGAGATTAACATCATGCATAGACGAGGGATTTTTTTGGGCACCGGATAGACATGACAAATCCTGTGACCTTCTAGAAATATCAAGGTGCTGAAAGACTTGCTTACAAGTCTCATTTTAACCCTAAAGCAGACACCCTCGTTGGATCATGGAAAGCACAGTATTCATGGTTGGTTCTTGCTTGTGGGATTTGGGGAGGGCGATGTTACTTTTGGGGCAGAAAACCTGTTTCTCTCCTTGGCTGAAGGTAGAACTGGACTCTTACCTTTCTCCATAGGTTTTTGTTTACTACAGCTTGTGATGCTGTTTGAATCACTGTTCATAAGCCCCACCCAAATATATTAATATTGTTTTCCTCTCATGAGGGAGATAGACTACGTGACTCTCAAGTATAACGTTGACACCGCTCACTTACCCTTGTCCATCTTTATGATTTCTAATCAACTGTGTGTTGAGAGACAATTTTAGAAGAAATTACTTGCCTGTATATGTATTGTTTCCTTATAACCTTAGCGTGTTTTAAAAACAACTTTGCAAGAAACTGATGAGTAGCTTTATACCCGTACTACATAGTTTAGTTATGCGGGAGGTGGGGTGGGGTGGGTTTGAATAGTTGCAGTAAATTTTTCGAATCTTGCAGCTGCTTTGGAATTTTAAAGTCATTGACACGCTTTTCGTTAGTTATATTTGTTTAGATAGGGTGCTCTCTTGTGGTTTTAAAATCTATACAGCAACATAATAATGCATTCAAATCTTTCATATTCACTTTATAAACTTGAACAACAAAAGGAACTTAGAAGGCTATGCTATGGAAATATGCTTTAAGTTTTAATACATTTTAATTTTTAAATGTACTATTATTTCGGTGTAATGAAAGTATAGTTCTTGCCTCTTTGCTAAAACTTTGTGAAGTATCTCCTTAATCAATATTGAACTATTGATCAGGTAGTAAGCAATACTTTGGACAGAAATCGTCGGAAGGGGGAGAGGGCGGAGGGAGAGGTACCGTACAAACGTTGCTGGTGCTTGAAGTTTTTTCTTTTCTTTCAGGCCCTTATCTTTTGTTATATAGTTTTTATACAGTTTACTCAAAATTATCGCTCCTTTTTTCTTAGTTTAAATCCATTTAATTAGCAAATATGCCACTTTCACATACAAAGCCTACCTCTACATTTCCGATGTCTTTCTCAAGATGAATCATAACGGATATTTCTGAACCTTATTCAGTTATGACAAAGATTGGATGTAATTTCTTTATACTGGAACAGGTTAACATTGCTTTGCTTGCAGACGTTATGATCTTTCTTTGTTGCTTTTGCAATATTCTCCGTTCATTTACAATACGATTTAGTCAGGTTTTGATCAAAACGTCATGTTCCTCTCAAAATTCTTGATTAGGAACGCCGGCTCCCATTTCTACCGACCTCAAATGACATTTCACCTGCAAACCTGATATGCAGGAGGTACATATATGTTTCAAATGAGTACAGAGCGATTTGGGGACCGACTTCAGTGCAACAAAAGTAGTATCTTGCTTTATAAGTATACATCTCCACACTGCTTTAGACTGCGAGTAAAAGGGATGGAACAGAATCCCTGATAGATGCATCCTATTTTAAAACAAACACACATTTTCAGAAACAGTTTTTACCTCATAATTCTACGAAGTGTCTATCGGAACCCTAGTGAGCGGGGAGAGGGAACGGGATACAACCATGGATCCGGGGTCAATGAGATAAATTAAACATTTAGAGAGGACCCAGGAACATATGGTATAAGGACTGGTGTATTATCAATTCGTAATATACTGAAGGAAAACGAATAGTGCAAACAGAGGACACACTGACATAATTGTCTCCCGTTCCGGAACTGGCTCTTGGCGCCTCTGTTCACCGGTTAGTCACTCTAATCAACGTTCATGAATAATACAATTGTCTCCGTTGTTGGTGTGAACAAACTATTTCTCAAATTAGTGTAATGTGAATCAACTTTTAATGTTTCTGGATAAAATCACACAGAGGTGACCAGGGCAAGCGTTTTCGTTCTCACATTACCTTTATACTATCTTTGTGATAGTTTAGTAAATGTGTATTAAGCGACAGCTGACATGGATAATAGAGATAACATTTGTATTTTGAACTTCTGGCTGTTACCGTTGAAGTACTGCAAATATATGATGTCCAACATAGCAGTAATGTAAATACACCATGCCAAACTTAGATCAGAAAGGTTAACGGCCAAACAGTTTGTGAAAACTAATACCGACATGAAAAGAAGGTCATAAATGTAAATATCCAAGCTGCAAACATCAGTGAGTCTTTGAAGCACTTTTCTCTGTTTGAAGATGTTATCCGGTAAAGACCTATCGAAAAATAAGATGAAATGTATTTTATATTTAATATTTTAATATTTGTATTGACAAGAAACATGAAAAACTTTTCCTGATTTCGTCTCGGGTCAAACTACTTTTCATTTGTTACACTTATCTACTATATAATCTTGATACAGAAGTCAGCAAATCAGGCATCTCATCCGTAACACAATATATTCAAATATATCAAGTGTGCACAAATCGGGAGTTAAGATAAATGGCAGGATTGTTGTACGGATATTAACAGCATGGGTGTACCAGGAATTCATTGAACTGGATTGACAAGAAAATTACTTCTAGAGAATGACCTCCTACAACTGTCCAGGTGTCGAGACGTACCCGGCAAGCCTCAATTTAACCCTTACGCAAACAACCGGGTTGGGTCATTACTTCGAGTAGACAGTCTTCAGGATGGGAGTATAGGAGTCTCACTTCTCGGGTAGACAACCCGCTTCCCCTCTCCGTCTGGAATCAGCACTGGTGTCTCTTACCTTTCTTCATTGGTTCTCCTTGAGATGCATTTGAATGACTGGTTATAAGCATCACATATTGAGTTTAATTTAGAATTGAATTTGAAGGTATTGTCCACAATCTGAAATTCGGTTTACACAGGTCGTAAACGAAAAAAGAAAAAAGAAAAGAATAGTATAAGTATCAATAGATGCGATACACATACAGTAAAACAAACATTTATAAAGCAAGTCCTACAAATAAGAAACTTATCTTCTCACCTGTGAATTAAATATATGGATAGAATTAGGCACAAATCTGTAGTGGGCCCTAAGTGTATGTGGTGGGCATAAACGCAGTCCAGAGCGGGTTTAATTCTAGTACTCAAACAAAGGGTGTGTTGGGTCTTGCATGATTTGTTTCAATTTATTGCAGACCCTCCCATGATACACACACTCTTATGAAGGTAATTGAGCACCGATTACCCGTTGAGCAACGTTCCTAGATTGCTCAAGCATCTTCATCGATTCTTGTACCATTGGCAAAATAACAAATTATGTTGTACATCAAAACACTTTGAAAGAGGGATTTATAGAACAAGGTCATGATTGTTTTATCCACTCTGAGGTTCTTCAGTTTTCTCAAGAAATACAGCCTCTGATTTGCTTTCTTATAGACAATTGTGGCATTACTGGACCAGTCAATTTTGTTACTCAGCATGGTTCCTAAGTACTTATATTTATCTACTTGTTCTACTTCTTCCCCATGAACATAGATGGGAGCGTGAGTTACTGGCTTGCGACGGAAATCTATAATCAGCTCCTTAGTTTTGGACACATTAAGTTGTAACAAATGATCATCGCACTCCTGGACAAACCTTGCAATCGTGTCGGTGTATGAGTCAATGTCATCTAACAGGTAGCAAGTAATGACAGTATCATCCGCATATTTGATGACGCTACAATCACTGGCCATACTCTGACAGTCGCTGGTATTACAGGGAAAAAGCCAGGGGGAGAGGAAACAGCCCTGAGGCGCACCTACACTTAACGTCATTTCCCCTGAGTAGACATCCCCTAACTTCAGGTCTATTTCTAAGGAAATCATGAATCCATAGGGTAATTCGGGGGGATACACCGTATACGATTACTTTAGCTGTAAGTCAGTGTGGGACAATTGTGTTGAATGCACTAGAAAAGTCTATAAAAGTTGATCTCGCATACTGTCTATCTTTATCTAAATGAGAGTAAACTTTGTGCAGATATGTCAACACCGCATCATCAACCCCCCCCCCCTCCCTGCCCTATAAACACACTGCATGGTCAATGAACTGTTCTGTAATGCTGAAAAGGCGATTCATTATAAGACTTTCGAAACATTTCATGACGTTATAGGTAAGTGAGACGGGCCGAAAATCATTGGGCTCAGTTGCATTCTTTTTCTTGGGCACGGCTATTACTAATGACGTTTTCCACAGTCGTAGAATTGAGCCGCTGTCTAAAGAACATTGAAAGAGTTTTGTGTAAAATCCCGGCCAGTTCAGTTTTGCAGAGTTTAAGGATCTTATTGCATAAACTGTCAGGGACCTGGGCTTTGTTGGTATTCAATGATTCAAATACTACCATAACTTCATGTTCAGTAAAGCAAATCTCATTGTTGAACCCATTTGCCATTAATTCACTAATCAACCCACTCATAACTATATTGTTCTCAGTTGTAAAGTCCTTTTTGAATCTGCTATAAAATTTATTCAACTCTTCCACGAAAGTTTATGTGACCTCTGACCCGGGAGTCACCAACCTCTGTTTGTGTCTAGTCAGCATTTGCATCGTTTTCCATGCACCAGCGGAATTATTTTCAGCAAAGTTTCTTTCTAATTTGTCTTTGTTTATTTGATTACATTCTTCGATTTTACGTTTGATGCACTTCTGTACCTCTTTCACCCTTGTTTTGTTACCTTCCATCAGAGCTTCATTCTTTTGGTTAAGTAAATCTCAAAGTTCCTTTGTGACCCACGGCTTAATATTCGGATGGATCTTGTAGGTCTGAAGAGGGATGATTGTGTCGACACAGAAGTTAACATAGCTAGTGACAATGTCCGTCGCCTAGTCAAGTGAATTAGCTGATGATAACAATAGATCCCAGTTGGTGGTATCCAGGGTGGCTGGCAGCTCATATGTTGCTGTCTCCGTCCAATCATACCGTTGCTTAGTTACAGGTCGACTTCTTTTCAGCTTCTGCTGATATGCCGGTAGCAGCTGGACATTTCTGTGATCAGAATCTCCGAGCTAATGGCAGGGCTTAGCTGTGTACGCTCTAGGGATATTCCCAAAGCACATGTCGAAAATTGCATCATTCCTTGTAAGGATGTCAACATATTGTTCATAATCTGGCATTACGTTGTTAAGGCGGCACTGGTTGAAGTCCCCCAATATAAAAGTCGGAGCTTCGGGCGACACATTGGCGAGTTCATGGGCCTTTTCATCAATTTTGTTACTAGCCGCTGTAATATCTGCTCGTGGCTGAATGTACACCACGGTAACAAATATTTGTGGAAACTCCTGGGGAAGGTAGAAGGGGCGGAGTCCCACGGTGACAAGTTCAATATCTGGTGTACAAAGAATATGTTTTACAGACCAGTTCAGGTACCATTTTTTTTTATTGATGTACAAACATATACCCCCTCCTCTTGTTTTGCCAGATTCTCCAGTTCTGTCTGCTCTAACTAGATTGAATTGTGGAATTTCGACGGCATTATCTGGGATATTATCGGTCAGCCATGTTTCAGTGAAGGCCATTAAGCATGAGCCCCAATATTCATTCATGTATCTTGTCAATGTTTCTAGTTCCTCCATCCTATTGGGCAATGAACGGAAATTTCCGAGAATAGTTGTTGGGAGTGGTAGTTTTGTTCCCCTTTTAATTACCCGAGTCTTGATACTACCCCTCTTACCTCGCTTTCGTGGCTTTACTTCTTGTGGGAAATCATCATACCCGGCAGACAGTGTTCCGCCTATGGCGCCGCGTAGGTCTAGGAGCTCGAGTCGTGTATAGGCCAGATTGTGGGTTTAAACGTCTGTTCCTAAACCTGAACTCCTCCAAAATAGAGACATCAGAACCAAAAATCCCAGGAAAACAGCCATGGTTATCCTCTTTGTGTTTGACAACATACTGTCAACAACATACAATGTGTCACAAACAGAATTTAACAAAATAAATGCAAGAACGGAGAGGGAAAATGACCTGCAATGGTCGCCACTGAGCGGCGCCCTTTAAGTAAGACTGTTTTAATGTAAATGAAGCGATCTTTTGCAACTTACAGAAAACATTTATTTTCAAGACAATACGGCAGTGGTCGAACAATCATTTTCTTATTTACTCTTGAAACATATCATTGTCTCCATCATGATGCGGAGGGAGGGGGTGGCACTCTGCACTACCAAAAATGCCATCTAATGATCACGTGGAAGAATTATGGGTACATTGTTGAGGCAGATGATAAGTATACGTGGCTCATAAATTACTTAAACAGTTAGGTTAAAATTAGCATATTTTGCAGCTGCTTTGAAATTCTAGAGTCTTTGACAAGCTATTCGTTAGTTATATAATTGTTTAGACTATTGTGGTGTGTAAAATCTATACAGCAACAGAATAATGCATTTATATCTTGCATATTCTCTTTTTGAACTTGAACAACAAAATGAAACTTAGAAGCATATGCTAGGGAAAAGGGATTTAAGTTTTAATACAGTGTTAAGCTTCAATGTACCTTTTTTCGGTATAACGGATGAAGTAAGTCACAATCTTACATAGTCACCAACAACCAAAACACAGAAATAAGATAGGAGTTTATAAAACAGTAGTCTTAACAAATGTGTTTACAAATGTGTTATACCGATTTAGGCCATAATGATAAGCTAAATTGTATTACTTCTTAGTTAGTATATTTCTGCACAAAAAAATGAAGAATTTCAGTTTAAAGTGATTTGAAATATCAAAAGCTTTAAAAGCATGCACAAGACCCTCACTGAAATGATATATGTATACATCATTTGCTTGCTTTAGTCGTATTTATGGAAATTCACAATATTTTCAGGCATTTCAGGTTTTAACTGAGTAACAAAATGTGCACTCAAGGAAAATAAATATGTCACTTTATTCTTTTAGCGTTCACTTGAACTTTTCTTTCATTTTAAGGAGTTTATAAAACAGTAGTCTTAACAAATGTGTTAACAAATGTGTTACACCGATTTAGGCCATAATGATAAGCTAAATTGTATTACTCCTTAGTTAGTTTATTTCTGCACAACAAGAAATGAAGAATTTCAGCGAAATTTTAGCGTTCACTTGAACTTTTCTTTAATTTGAAGATGTTATCACAACATCAAACAGCATTTTGTTCATGTTAGCTTCACTACATCCTCGTGATTGTCAAAGAGGAATACGAGAAATACTTCTTTATTCAGCCAAGGATAATGTCCTTATCGGAAATGATTTCTTCAGTGCTTCGTTGCGTGTTGCATTCCCAAACACAAGAATTTCCCTTTTTACCTGAATCAGATACCACTAGTTCCTGCGCGCTGTTTAATTTAATTGACCAAGGATCAAGGATGACGTATTCTCCAACGAATGAATTCTCCATCTTTTGAGAATACGAACACCGCTGAATTTTTGCCACCTTTCCCAGTAGCAACGTATATCTCTTCTATGTTGTTATTGATTGCAATTCCGGTCGGATGAGTTAACTCTTCGTGGCTAAAGCTACCAACAATATCGAAGGATTCCTTCAACTTCACAACCCTTTTACCGGATAAATCTGTGACGAAAAAGTCATCTCTCCATTCTGAAATCGCAAAAGGATTGAAGTTGAGGTTGTTAGGAGTTTCCTCATCTCCATCTTTGCCTGTAAATATGGTAAACCCTCCTTCACTCAGTGGTATAAGTACGCTATCATTCTTACCCTTTGCCGAGTGAAGCAAAACGTCGTAAGGTTGCCATACATCATTGTAATTTTTCACATTTACAGCTGGTCTCGACAGTGTGAATTCTTTCAAAGTAATGATGTTCCCTTGATTAACCACCTGGATGGTATACTTTCCTACGTGTGGTAAAACAAAATCTAATTGTTTTCCGTGGGAAAGAGTATGTTGTTTGCAAATCTCCGCGACTGTCACATGATATGGAGCCTTAACACTAAGTCCTTCAACTGCCACAATATTGATTCTTATGTTGTTTTTAACCGTGACAATGCATGTAGAAATATCTGAAAAGTAAGAGATGCATTGTGTCCATTAAATTGATTATTAATTACAGTAATCTAATCAATGAATCTAATTACAGAACGCTAAGTGCAGGGATGATCCAAATTTTGAAATTATTTCAACCTATGTATACCACATTTCAATCTTTGCTTACACTTAAAACATTTCGAATCGTTTCTAATTAAGCTACACTCAATTTTTATATTCAACACAGTTTCGCTTCTATCAAAACTCATGTGGTACGGAAAATTGTATTTTCTACCAACATTCGATCTTTTGACGAATTGACAAGGTACAGTAAGGGATAACAACACAAATACAATTTAAAACATCGGCTACTGATGCTTCACCATACGATTAGGAAAATATGAAACGGCTCATCGCATCACGAGGGTTTAATTGTGATTGGTATTCTACCAAAACATCACATGAACAGAGCAGTAGTACATTGAAGCACTGAACAACTACAGAACATATGCCATCAAGTACACCCGTGATGTTCACCAACGATGAGGAGACACGAAATACGTCCTCTCTGCATCGGATTATATCATACACTAAAGCGAAGCGTTCGATGGGCTGTTTGAGATAGAAAGTCGAAACGTAGTTCAGAACAAATAAAGATCACCTCTGAAATCCCAGCATAACGTAACTTCTTCAAAAGTGAACGTTTTCCTACTTGAACACTCAATGCAAAGATCGCTACCCCAGTATTAATACTAGTAGGCAATAAAAGGAGTTTATGCCAAAATGTGTATGGTACAGGAACCTTGAATTTATCTGCTTTCATGACTTTTGACGTTCTTTTGTTCAGATACATGACAATTTTATAGAGGTGACCAAGGCAAGCGTTTTCGAAAACCCATTATCTTTAACATCTGAGTGTGAGTTTAGCAAATGTGTATTTATCGACAGCTAACGTGGATATCAGAAATTAATTGCATTTGTATTTTAAACTTCTTGATGTTATCATTATCTACAAATAGATATTAACGTTCCCCAAGTATATGAAGACCAATATAGCATCAATTAAAATACACCATGCCAAATTTAAGTCAAAAATGTTAACGGCCAATCAGTTTGCGATTGAGATTAACAGCATGAATGGACGAGGGATTTTTTGGGCCGTGGATAGACATGACAAATCATGTGACCTTCTAGAAATATCAAGGTGCTACAACTTTACTACAACTTGCGAGGCTGCTAGAATCACTGTTCATAAGCCTCACCCAAATATATTAATATTATTTTCCTCTCATGAGGGAGATATACTACGTGACTCTCAAGCATACCTTTGACATCTCTCACTTACCCATATCCATCTTTATGATGTGTAATCAACTGTGTGTTGAGAGACAATTTTAGACCAAATTACTCGCCAGTGTATGTATGGATTCCTTATAAACTTGTTTTTTAAACAACTTTGCAAGAAACTAATGAGTAGCTATATTCCCGTACAATATAGTTTAGTTATGCGGGAGGGAGAAGTAAGGTGGGTTTGAATAGTTGCAGTAATTTATTTTCGAATTTTGCAGGTGCTTTGGAATTTTATAGTCGTTGACAAGCTTTTCGTTAGTTATATTTTTGTTGATATAGGGTGCCCTCTTGTGGTTGTACAATCTATACAGCAACATAATAATGCATTCATATCTTTCATATTCACTTTATAACCTTGAACAACAAAAGGAACTTAGAAGGCTATGCTAGGGAATATTGCTTTAAGTTTTAATACATTTTATTTCTTAAATGTATTATTATTTAGGTGTAATGAAAGTACAGTTCTCGCCTCTTTCCTTTAAATTTACGAAGTATCTCCTTAATCAATATTGAACTATTGATAAGGTAGTAAGCAATACTTCGGATAGAAATCATCGGGAGGGGAGAGGGTGGAGAGAGAGGTGCCGTACAAACAATGCTGATGCTTAAGGTGAGTTTTTTCTTTCAGGCCCTTATCTTTTTTATACAGTTTTTGTACAATTTACTCAAAATAATTGCTTCTTTTTTGTTAGTTTACATCCATTTTAATTAGCAAATATGCCACTTTCACATACAAACCCTATTTCTACATTTCCGATTTCTTTCTTAAGATGAATCATAACGGATATTTCTGAACCTTATTCAGTTATGACAAAGATTGGATGTAATTTCTTTATACTGGAACAGGTTAACATTGCTTTGCTTGCAGACGTTATGATCTTTCTTTGTTGCTTTTGCAATATTCTCCGTTCATTTACTATATGATTTAGTCAGATTTTGATCAAAATGTCATGTTCCTCTCAAAATTATTGATCAGGAACGCCGTCTCCCATTTCTACCGACCTCAAATGACGATTCACCTGCAAACCTGATATGCAGGAGTTACATATATGTTTCAAATGAGTACAGAGCGATATGGAGACCGACTTCAGTGCAACAAAAGTAGTATCTTGCTTTATAAGTAAACATATCCACACTGATTAATGCTGCGAGTAAAAGGGATGGAACAGAATTCCTGATAGATGCATCCTATTTTAAAACAAACACACATTTTCAAAAACAGTTTTTACTTCATAATTCTACGAAGTGTCTATCAGAAACCTAGTGAGCTGAGAAAGGGGACGGGAAGGGAATACATCCTTGGATCCGGGGTCAATGAGATAAATAAAACATTTAGAGAGGACTCAGAAACATATGATATAAGGAATAGTGCAAAAATAGTGCAAAAAGTGGACACACTGACATATTTGTTTCCCGTTCCGAAAACGGCTCTTGACGCCTCGGTTTACCGGTTAGTCACTCTAATCAACGTTCTTGAATTATACAATTGTCTCCGTTGTTGGTGTGAACAAACTATTCCTCAAATTAGTGTGAGGTGAATCAACTTTTAATGTTTCTGAATAAAATCACACAGAGGTGACCAGGGCAAGCGTTTTCGTTCTCACATTACCTTTACTATCTTTGTTATAGTTTAGCAAATGTGTATAAATCGATAGCTGACATGGATAATAGAGATAACATTTGTATTTTGAACTTCTGGCTGTTATCGTTATCTATAAATTCGTGTACTCGATATTGAAGTACTGCAAATATATGATGTCCAACATAGCAGTAATGTAAAAACATCATGCCAAACTTACATCAGAAAGGTTAACGGCCAAACAGTTTGTGAAAACTATTACCGACAAGCAAAGAAGGTCATAAATGTGAATACTCAAGCTGCAAACATGAGTGAGTCTTTTGAGGCACTTTTTCTCTGTTTGAATATGTTATCCGTTAAAGACCTATCGAAAACTAAGATGAAATGTATTTTATATTTTATATTTTAATATATATATTAACAAGAAACATGAAAAACATTTTCTGATTTCATCTTGGGTCAAACTACTTTTCATTTGTTACACTTATCTACTATATAATCTTGATTCAGAAATCAGCTAATTAGGCATCTCATCCGTCACAAAATATATTCAAATATATTAAGTGTGCACAAATCGGGAGTTAAGATAAATAGCAGGATTGACGTATCAAGATTAATAGCATGGGTGTACCATGGATTTGTAATGTCCCTGGATGGACAAGAGAATTCCTTCTAGAGAATGACCTCCTAACACTTTCAAGGTGTCGAGACGTACCCGGCAAGCCTCATTTTAACCCTTACGCAGACCATCGGGTTAGGTCATTACTTCCAGTAGACAGGATAGTCTTCAGGGTGGGAGTATGGGAGTCTCACTTGGGGATGACGTTGCTACTTCTAGGGCAGACAACCCGCTTCCCCTCTCCGACTGGAAGCAGTACTGGTGTCTCTTACCTTTTTTCATTGTTTTTTTCTTGCGTTGTATTTTGAATGACTGGCTATAGGCATCACCGAATTTTCATCTTCTTTGATTTTAGTTTATTTTTCCCTCATGTAGGAGACAGACTACGTGACTCTCGAGTATAACTTTCTCAACGCCCACTAACCCTTATCCATCTGCAGGATGGTAATGTTACTCTTCGTCGAGATAAGTTTAGAAGAAGTTACTCGCCAGTATATGTATTGATTCATGATATGCTATAAGTGAGTTCTTTGAAAAACCTTGCAGGAAACTGATGAGTAGCTGCATGCCCATATAAGCTTCTTACATACGTTGAAGCAGATGATAAGTATACTTTGCAATTGTAAAGTCTTTGACAAGCTTTTCGTTAGTTACATCATTTTTTTAGATGTGTTGCCCTCTTGTGGTGTGCAAAATCTCTACAGCAATATAATAATGCAATCATATCTTTCATATTCATTTTATAAACTTGAACAACTAAAGGAACTTAGAAGGCTATGCTAGGGAAAATTGCTTTAAGCTTTAATACATTTTAATTTTTAAATGTACTATTATTTCGGTGTAATTGAAGTATAGTTCTCGCCTCTTAGCTATAACTTTACAAAGTATCTCCTTAATCAATATTGAACTATTGATCAGGTAGTAAGCAATACTTTGGACAGACATCGTCGGAAGGGGAGAGGGCGGAGGGAGAGGTGCGATACAAACGATGCTGATGCTTGAATAGAGGTTTTCTTTCAGGCCCTTATCTTTTGTTATATAGTTTTATACAATTTACTCAAATTAATCGCTCCTTCTTGCTTAGTTTACATACATTTTAATTGGCAAATGTGCCAATTTTACATACAAACCCTACTTCTACATTTCCGATTTCATAAGATGAATCATAAGATGAATCATAACGGATATTTCTGAACCTTATTCAGTTATGATAAAGATTGGATGTAATTTCTTTATACTAGAACAGGATTACATTGTTTTGCTTTGCAGACGTTATCTTTCTTTGTTGCTTTCTCAATATTCTACGTCTTCATATGCAATACGTTTTAGTTAGATATTGATCAAAATGGTATGTATGTATAATTCTTGATAAGGAACGACGTCTCGCATTTCTACCGACCTCAAATGACGATTCACATGCAGACCAGATATGCAAAAGGTACATTCTCTTTATGTTTCAAATGAGTACAGAGCGATTTTGGGACCGACTTCAGTTCAACAAAAGTAGAATCTTGTTTTCCAAGTATACATCCCCACATTGCTTTTGGCTGGAAGTAAAAGGGATAGAACAGAATCCCTAATAGATGCATCCTATTTTAAAAACACATTTTCAGAAACAGTTTTTACCTTAAAATTCTATGAAGTGTCTATCGGAACCCTAATGAGCAGAGAGAGGGGGACGGGAAGGGGATACGACGGGCCCAATAAGGTGAAGAAAAATTTAGAGAGTACCCGGAACATATGGTATAAGAACTTGTGTATTCTCAATTTCGTAACACACTGAAGAAAAAAACAGTGCAAAAAAAGTGGGCACACTTACATAATTGCATCCCGAACCAGACCTGGCTTTTTAAGTGACGCCTCAGTTCATCGGTTAGTACTCTAAGAAACGTTCAAGAATAATACAATGATCTCCATTGTTTGTATGAAAAAAATATTTCTCATATATAACTTCCGTGGCTTGGTGTGAGGTGAATGGACTTTTAATGTTTCTGAATAAAATCACAAATAGGCGATCAGGGCAAGCGTTTTCCTTCTCCCATTATCTTTACTATCTTTGTGCGAGTTTAGCAAATGTGTATCATCGACAACTGACATGGACAATAGAGATTAATTACATTTGTATTTTGAACTTCTGGTTGTTATCGTTATCTATAACTTCGTGTACTGGATATTGACGTACTGAAAGATATAATGTTCAATATAGCAGTTATGAAAATATCTCATGCCAAACTTAGATCAGAAAGGTTAACGGCCAAACAGTTTGTGAAAACTAATACCGACACGAAAAGAACGTCATAAATGTAACTACCAAGCTGCAAACATCAGTGGGTCTTTTGAGGCACTTATTCTCTGTTTATAGATGTTATCCGTTAAAGACCTGTTGAAAACTAAAATGTAATGTATTTTATTTTTTATATTTTAATATATATCTTGACAAGAAACATGATTCCTGATTTCGTCTCGGGTCTTTTACTTTTCTTTTGTTACACTTATCTACTATATAATCTCGATCAGAAGTCAGCTAATCAGGCATCTCATCCGTAACAAAATATATTCAAATATGTCAAGTGTGCACAAATATGGAGATGTCATGAATGGAAGGGATTGACGTATCGAGATTAACAGCATAAATGTACCAGGGATTGTTTAAGGCCCTGGGTGAACAAGAAGTTTCCTTCTAGAGAATGACATTCCTAAAATTGTCAAGGTGACGATAGGTATCGGCAAGCCTCATTTTAACCCTTACGCTGACACCCGGGTTGGATCATTACTTCCAGTAAAACGCATTATCTTCAGGGTGGGAGTGTGGGAGTCTCACTTGGGGATGACGATGCACCTTCTAGGGCAGAAATCCAGCTTCACCTCTCAGGCTAAAGTCTGGTGTCTCTTACCTTTCTTCGTTGCACTTTTTTCTGGCGATGTTTTTTGAATGACTGGTTATAGCATCACCGAATGTTCATATTCTTTGCTTTTAATTTACGTTTGCCCTCTCAAGCATAACTTTCTCAACGCTCACTTAACCTTATCCATCTGCAGGATGTTAAGGCAACTGTGCGTTGAAATAAGTTTAGAAGAAATTACTCGCCAGTATATGTATTTATTCCTGATATGCTATAAGTGAGTTCTTTGAACAACCTTGTAGGAAACTGACGAGTAGCTACATGCCCACACAAGCTTCTTTTAAGCGGGAGGGGGCTTCGATTTGTAGCAGATATGAATATGGACCGCCGGTCTGGGGAGGGGTCTTTGGGGTGCCATCTTTCCCTTTGAGAATCTTTTGTAAAGTAAGACTGTATCAATGCAAATGAAATGATATTTTGGAAATTCCAAAACACATTTATTTTCAAAATAATACGGCAGTGATCGAACAACGATTTTCTTATTTACACTTGTGACATATCATTATCTACATCGTGATGCAAAGAAGA
>KN891119.1:49598-62915 GCA_000934455.1 Apostichopus parvimensis
AGAAAACATAGTTACCCCATTTACGAAATCTATACATAACTACATTAAGGTCACATTAGCAATTGAAGCTGCGGTTGGTTTGAATTGGCTCAGACTATCTAGCAGTCCTAGATACACGACCGTTAACGAAAAGACGAGGTACTAGAAAACCCAGCGAGGCGAAGGGGACTTCAAGTTTGGGATGGCGTGGGGTGGAGAGAGGAGAGGGTAGGGGCAGAAACTTCAAGGGACAGTGGAAAATGTGACTTTGATATTAGGGGAAAACCAAAAAGTTACCACAAAACTTTCCGACAAAAAGGATATGTTGTGCATTACGTACCAGAAATTCAAACAATTAATATGTTGATGTAAATCAATGATTAAATACCAGTCGGTACAGTTCTTCAGATGTGACGTAAATGCGTTGACATTTATGACAACATCTGAAAGTCGGATTGAAGGGTTACAGCAAGGCATGAAAGACAACACAAGATCCATTTCATTTCTATTACGTCGTCGGTCAGCTGGTCAGGTAGCCTACACATTGTTATGCTTTCCATCTGTCAAGAAAGGAAAATAAAATAAAAATAAAAGAATATTATCAGTTTAGCACAAGATGTGGATTATATATCTCACAATGTCACTGTTTTACTAAGAATTTCAGATAATGAAGCGGTGCAGTAAGATGTTTTGTTAAAATTCATTTACATATTTGATAAAAAAAACTATTTTTTATCGTAAAATAACACTACTCAAGCTCCGATCAACGTTTATGCTCTCTTTCCATTTATTTGAAAATAATGAACTTAGATGTTGACAGAAAACCATCTTAAAACTAAAAATCTTTCAAAGTGTAGACACAATTCTACATCACTTTTCGGTTTTGAATTATCCTTATTTATAGGTAAATGAATTGTAGGCATTTCTGACATTGTTGAAAATTTCTTAATAGTTTAGGATAGTCCAAACGTTTTTCAAATTGGGATATCTCTAATTTTAGATTTTAAATATCCCCCAGCGGAGTTAACGTGGCTATAACGGTATTGAAATCTCTAATTTCAATTTTGAAATGAAATTCTGCAGAATAAAAAAACAATTTTCGATATTGCTCAATGAATTGTAGATATCTCTAATCCAATAATCATAATTTTAGACATATTGTATAAATATTGGATACTTCATAATGATTCCAACATCCAGAAATTCATATTCGGATATCATAAAATGAACCATTAGAACCCCCGACTCATTGTAGAGGTAGTCTACCTTAAGACTAACTTTTTGATATCCGGATAGAATTTTGGATCTAATTTGTTCGGATAGGTCTTACACCTAAATGAAGTTTGGATATAGCTTGAGATTAATTTCTGACATATCAACGTGGTAACTCAATGTTAAGCTATGTTTTGTGAAAATATGAGGAAAATTGATTCCTCAAAAATCACGGAACATCGCGTAGCTCTCAGCGGAGAAAATACTGAAATAAAAAAATATATATAAAAAAATACTGAAATACGACGGACCAAAAATATGCATCCAGGGTATTCAAATTGGAACGAGAACAAAACATTGCGGCTGTTTTGACGTTTTCATTCTGTGTCCCATTTGGCACAGAAAACTGGAGTATTGTACTACACAGCTATTGTACTTTTTTTGAACAAGTTACCGGTATGTCTTTATGTTAAAAATGAACGCTGGTACATTGATTTGCTCTTCAAACTAAGCGATTTACGTTTTACACATTGCAAGGCTATGTTGATCGTTTGCAATAGAATTATCACAACGAAACGCCTATTCCCTAGATTTCAGGTGAGATCTTAACTAAGTAAAATTAGGCCTATAAATGCTATAAACAAGCGTGTATGTTTTATATTAGCAGGCCTAATCAATTTACTATGTTGAACTTAGAGATGTTGCTATAGTCTGGTATGAGGGCAATACAATTTTCGTTTCTATTATAATTAGCTTGATAATGGGGAGAAGCAAAAATTAAGTGGCAATTTAAGAACGCTGATGAAATTGTTATCAAATATATGCGAGGACCAAATATTATCAGCTTTTATGGGCATATCCGGGAAAAAGGAAGGGAGTGGTCCTGCGATCTACGAAGTCTACCCTGAAGTGAGGGAACGTTAAATTTTAGGCATATTTAGGCTATAAAATAGGAATACATACAAGGTAGGATGGTAACTGCTTTTGATTTTATGTGTGGTTTTGAAAAAGGTTTAGGGAGGAGGGTTCCACTTGCCTCACATTTTACCCCATTGTACCCCACTGAGTCATTCATATAATGTACTGTAATCCTCTGCATCTGTTAAAACTTTGTCGGGTAAGAACTGCCAAAAAACCTGACATTGGAACGTGTTTTATGCTCAAATTTTCGGTAACAGGTGTTAAATCGTTTTGTGTAAGTAAATAATCATACACACTTCTCTTGATCTATAAGTGACTGATTTGATTAAGTGTCTAGGCCTGTTCTTGGCTTTGTTAAACTGATATTGTGCATTCCTTTCTCTGTTTGATTGCTAAAATTATTTACTTAGTTAAAAGTAAGATTGGCAACCTTGCGAATACCCCAACGTAAACTGAATCGTTGTCTACATACCTTGGGCGTTAATACTGTACCAAACACGGCGTCGTATCTGATGTGTTGAAAACTACGTTACCAATAGAATACATATAATATCATCATGCATTGTTATATCTCAAAACTGGTGGAAGACAGTGACAGATCCCTTATAGAACTCGAGCCTCAAATCAGATTTCGTAGAACGCCCTGTACAGTTAATAAACGTTGAAAGACCATAGAAGTTGGTAATACATAGTCCATTATGATAGACTGAAGTACAGCATGACACCGAAGTATCAAGGTGTACAAATGTAGTCACTTCAGAATTATTAAGCATACAAATAGGTAAAAAAAAACTTGTAACCGATTGAACTAAATTAAAAAATCAGAGTTCGCCCTATTACCTTGCCTCATGTTTCACCACAATCTTCAGGGAACCATGTATATCATCAAACTGGGCAATATCGTATTGCTTCACCTGATGCATATACACATCTAGCCATCTTATATCAGAGGGAAAAGTGTCACCACAAGACCAAAACAAATGAGCTTGCCCTCTTTCTATAAACTGGTTGTAACATGACCTCAAAAGGTGTCAACTTTGGACCTGTAGGACAACGCATTGAATGGATCAAATGATTTTACTTTTCTGTTTTTTTTTAATCTCAGGAAAACTCTTGAAACATCTGTATTATACTATGAAGAAAGAGAGACAATTAAAAAGAGAACGAGTTGCAACTAGGCAATGGCTATGGTGGGATTTTATTTAAATATTTGCATTTTAATTAGTAAAATACAATCAAATAACAAACATTAAAAAAAAATTAACTATATCTGCAACCATTGGACAACAGAATAAGACTCTCCGTGATAACGTGATACTAACTAATGCAGCACCTATGGTCTGTCAACCCATTGAGATTTTGTTATCCCTTCCATGTGATGTTGAGTAATCCAATAACAATAAGGTGTCATCTCCAAGGCACACACTGTGTACATTTGCAGGGCTGACAGTAAGATTTTGGGCCCATCTTAGAAAAATAAAGTACTTAACGTTTCTTACAAATCAATTACAACTTTATTAGTTCATGAGAATTTTTTCAAGTCAAGTAAAATTTGGTCAAACCTGAAATAACCTTTATAGGTTCAGATTAAAGTTATTTATACATTCTGTTTATCACCAGAGGAGCTTGACACAATGGAAGCGCAATACTCAAGCTGACCTTCAAAATTACAGTAGAAAACTATGCACACAGACCTTTTGTACAAGAATATCACTAAATACAAAGTAGGTAGTGTACAAGTCACAAAGTTTTATTTAAATATCACAATGCACTCAGAAGGCATTGTTAATTGACTTCTTCAAATACATAGGTAAACTGCACTGATGGATACGTGGTTAGTACTGGGGTGGTATTCATATGCTCTGTGTAGGCTTCGATTATAACATGTTCAAGTTAATGGGTAGAATTTAATTTCCTATTACACATGTAGCGATGTCAGTGATGTCAGTGATGCGTCTTAGACGTCGAAATAATGATCACGTAACGACAATTTTACGTCCACATTATATCCTGCTACAAGGCATCTTTGGTTACTTGATTCATCGATATGAATGATACAAAAGTGGAACCGGGAACAAAAGTTTTTGAGTGTGGTTCATGGAGTTTTTCGTAAGGAATGATCAACTTAATATTCGCTTTGTAAATGTCATCAATATGCGCACATAGAGAAATATAAGTTCAGTTTTAGTTAGTAGGACTGATACCTATTGCAATTGATACAGCAAACCTCCAACTGTTTAAATGAAATTAGAAAAAACTCTGTATGGCAGAAGTGTTATGTGAGGATGTTTCATGCAGTTACAACCATCAATGCTCGGGGTTTTACAATGGAAACCTTACAGATCCTTGCTAGTATGTAAGAACATATTTTGAATTGTTAATTGCAGTTAAATATGAATTTTGTAAACTGTTTTGTTTAGGCAATTGTGGTAGTCACTCAAGTAGTTCACAAAATACATACATAAACATTATTGAGGATATTCACCTGTTGCAGCATTTTTTTTCTTGATTTGCTTGAAATTTGTATCTGAAGTATTTTCTTTTCTTTTGTTTCACCAGGTACTACTCAGTGATTAGAAACCCATGAGACCAGCCTTTCATTCCCACCACTCGCCCTGTGGTGATCTACTCACCATGTTCTACATGTCACACTACACAAAGTTCAATATAGTGCATAATCTTTTTCCCAAGGTCAGTCTTTTAAATGTATAAGAAAATAAGTCGATAAAAAGCAAATTGCAGGAATCAGTGTTCATGAACCATGTCTAGAGGATGCGTTGGCAATGTAAACTCTGTTCGTTTTCGTGTACGAGAAGAGTTGTTTTGTTCAAACACCACCGATTAAGGCATTCTAATCAATGTAGTGGTAGGTATTTACCTTGCTTGTACACATGAAAGTTGAATTGTTTCTGTCAGCAGGTGCTTTGAAAACACAACTTGCTAAGAATCATACAGAGGAATACAAAAATCAGCCCTCATTAAAATGTTCAGTTTGTGATAAAGTTGTTGTCAACTTGAGCAGTCATTTAACCAACTTGTGAATTATGAGACAGTAAGAATTACGAAATCATTTTTGAGACTAATGTTTTTGAGACTAATGTCTTTGAGACTAATGCAACATTTTCGTCTCAGAAAAGTAGAAAACACAGGAATGAAGAAATTCATGGCATAAATGCAGATACCGCAAGGGGAGAAGTTACTTGTGAAAGGTATTGTTCAAGTAGTTCCATAGCTGTACGGGAAGAAGGTATCCCAGAGGTATGATGCATTGATAGTGAATCTAGTCAGCTTAAACAAGATTCAATAGTAAAAAAGTTGCATTGCTTATGCTTAAATTAGAATCAGTTTTACACGTCCCTATCGAAACTATACAAGAAATAGTTACTGAGCTTGTAGGGATACACTCTTTGTCAAGGCTTTTGACTAATTCAATATTGAACTAGATTTTCACCTTGTTTGAACAACTTACAAATGCCTTTCTTCAGGAGTATTCATTTGTGAAGAGTAAACAAGTATCCAGTCAAAGGAGTATCGGAATTCTTGCTTCACATAAAATTAAGACAAAAATATTATCAAGAATATGTTCCTGTAAATTTGATTTAGGAAGGTTCAATGGTTAAGTTTGTAGCACGGTGTACATATCCGTGCCTAACATGATTAATAAGTTGTTAAAGAGGAGTGATGAGTTGGACAGATTCTTATCGGCACAGGAGAGGAGCAACACATATTATTTCTTTTAAAGATGGAAGCATTAATCGAAATAAGCCTTTCTTTAACTTTGAGGCAACCATTGTTTCGATTTGTTTGTACTTTGATGAATGGGAAGTTTGCAACACCCTTGGCACATCAAGAAAACACACAAAATACGTTGTTGGTACTGGGTACGAGCTGGCATCCCTTGCAAGTATCGCTCAAACTTTACATTATTAAGCTTGCTGAACTTGTCGCGTCTCCCCACCTTAAACATTTTTTTACAAGAAGGCATTTCTGCCCGTTTGGAAGGATCTTTCATTTGTTGAAAAGAGGGTGTCTTTATAGAAACATTACGGAAAATTCACTGTTGTTTATATAAGCTGTGATAACCATGGGGCTCACCAAATTTGTGGAATCGTTGAGAGCTTGATCCTAAATGTTATAAGACCTTGTCGAATGTGTACTGCCACCAGTTTTGATCTACAAAACAGATCTTGCAGCAGAAAATTGCCAAATGAGAAACAAGGAAAATTACCCATACCACACCCTTCGAGTCAGAGAAGACCTAACATAATATATAGATTATGTTGTTAACAATGACTGTATCCTACATGAGTATTTAGTGCACTTCCACATAATTGAAAGTATTCCTCTCGATGTTTCCCATGATCTCTTAGAGGGCACTGTACCCTACGAAATAGCACTTTGTCTTAGCTACTTCATTTCTCAAAAACAGATGACCTTGGAATATTTCAACTATCAGATATACCATTTCTGACAGAGTAAATTGACCACAAATAATTGGACAAAATTACAATGAAAAAGGTAATATTGTAGGTACTCAGTTTGAAAACTGGACCTTGCTTCGGTTGCTCCCATTATTTGTGATTGGCTGTGTACCAGACTCAAGACCCAGTACTTGCTGGGATAATGTTACTCAAATATATTGCTGAAATTGCTCACAACCCTGTTTTTACTGAAGAAATGGTTGATTCTCTTCATGTTTAAATAAAGGAAGACAAACAAATATTCAAGATGGCATTTCCTGAGGCTTGACTGAAACCAAAACTTGATTTTGCTGAACATTACTCAGGACAAATAAGGTTGTCTGGACCTTTAGTTTAAGTCTAAACAGTAATGTTAAAAGCGAAACACAATTTCTTCAAGATAATCATTCAAATTGTTAATAACTTCAAGAATATACTAGTTACTAGAGTCTAGATACCTAGCTGATTACCATCCATTGACATGCTATTCAAATCATGAAAGTAAGATAGTCGTCTTAAAGCACTATACAGTGGCAATGAAATGCAACAGTGAGACATAGTACCGCTTTTATTTTATTTCTTTGTGTTCCATTACATGTAGACCAAACCAGCGACAGTGTGTAACCTTTGAAATTAAGGTTAATATTATCTGACTCGGACTTCAGAAAGATCTGCCTTCAGGAGCGCCCAAATTTAGTTCAAAGTTTGAAACAAATAATTGAAAATAAATTCAACATTAACTATGAGTTTACTCTACAGTATGCGGATTCAGAGTTTGGGGAGATATTGTGAATTTATTCAAAATAAGTGATTTGGTCCAGAATGTTGCAACATTTAAATTAGTTCCCAAAGCAGTATTCAAACAAGCTCTTTCTCCTAGTGATACAAGCAGTACAAGCTGCAGTAGCTTTCCTTATGGTGTATCATTAGGAGATAGCTCACAGGATACAATATGTGTCAGCTCCTCTGATGATATGCAGTCAGAGGTATTTCAGCTTCCAAAGTTGGGACCGGAGTTACAGTTATTGTTTGAGTTAGGCAATGCAAACTACAGATCTTAAGTTTTGGATGCAACATCTAATTAAATTTGGCAATTTATAGCCTGTCCAACACATTTGGACGATATGGATGTTGCAGAAGCAATTCTGGCAAAGAATCAATGTCTGACGGAAAAGGGATCTGCATCTGGTCATTAGGATCTGGTCAGCAGTCTAGAGTGCATAATGGGCAAAATGCGTGCAAAAGAGGAAACTGGGTTGTTTGGAAATGAAGGTAAAATCAAGAAACGATTGACCACTGTCAGTGAGACATCAAGACCAAAACTTAAGAACAAAGAATCTACCATATGACGTATAGCAGCAACCAATCAGAGCATTGGCTTTACTTGGAATTTGCTTTAAACAAGAAAATATCCATAGTATTTGTGGCTTAATGTGTAAGACTGCATTGACTCCTTACGTTATTGATCATTATGGACGCTCAAAGAGTAAACTCAAATTGGAATTGGTCTCAAATCTGTGTGCACAAAAATGGACTCGAGTACTATCAATGTGTAAAATAAATGTGTAAATATAGGACCAGTATACAAAGACGTAGTATTCGGGATTTGAGTAGGTTTCCAATAACATGTAACTCCCGTTACAAAGATTGCCATGCTAGAAGCAGTCAATGATGCGTTTCCAAATTTCCTGTGATTCGATTGCAGGCGTCCCTGTGTGCAAATATCTTTCATCTATAGTGCTCAGTGAACACAAAGGCTATCAAATATGTTAACTCAAATATCATAACGTTAGGTGTTGTTGACACGTATATAACAAGAAGCATTCGTGGTAGTAAGTCTTGGTTGTTTCTTAACATATCACGTATATTTTAATCAATCTTTTGATCACAAAATGTTATGAGTTGAGACAATTTATGAATCTTGTGGGAAGCTAACATCTGTTACTGAAAAGAATTTTTCATCTCACAATATATTTGTTCTTTCCACATGATGAGTTGCTAAAGCAAACCTGATATGGAGGAGATACATTCTGTTTCAAATAAGTGTGCAGCGATTTTTTGACCGACTTCATGCAACACAAGTGTAGTATCTTGTTCATGAATAATACAATGGTCTCCGTTGTTGGTGTGAACAAACTATTACTCAAATTAGTGTGAGGTGAATCAACTTTTAATGTTTCTGAATAAAATTACACAGAGGTGACAAGGGCAAGCGGTTTCGTTCTCACATTACCTTTACTATCTTTGTTATAGTTTAGCAAATGTGTATAAATCAACAGCTGACATTGATATTAGAGATTACATTTGTACTTTGAACTTCTGGTTGTTGTCGTTATCTATAAATTCGTGTACTCGATATTGACGTACTGCAAATATATGATGTCCAGCATAGCAGTAATGTAAATACACCATGCCAAACTCAGATCAGATAGGTTAACGGCCAAACAGTTTGTGAAAACTAATACCGACATGAAAAGAAGGTCATAAATGTGAATATCAAAGCTGCAAACATGAGTGAGTCTTTTGAGGCACTTTTTCTCTGTTTGAAGATGTTATCCGGGAAAGACCTATAAAGAACTAAGATGAAATGTATTTTATATTTTATATTTTAATATATATATTAACAAGAAACATGAAAACCTTTTCCTGATTTCATCTCGGGTCAAACTATTTTTCATTTGTTACACTTTTGTACTATATAATCTCGATGCAGAAGTCAGATAATCAGGCATCTCATCCGTAACAAAATATATTCAAATGAATCAAGTGTGCCCAAATCGGGAGTTAAGATAAATGGCAGGATTGACGTTACAAACTTAATAGCATGTATGTACGAGAGATTTGTAATAGCCCTGGATGGACAAGAGAATTCCTTCTAGAGAATGACCTTCTAACACTTTCAAGGTGTCGAGACGTACCCGGCAAGCCTCGTGTAAACCCTTACGCAGACAACCAGGTTGGGTCATTACTTCCAGTGGACAGGATAGTCTTCAGGGTGGGAGTATGGGAGCCTCAATTGGGGACGACGTTGCCACTTCTAGGGCAGACAACCTGTTTCCCCTCTCCGTCTGGAAGCAGCACTGGTGTATCTTACCTGTTTTCATTAGTTTCTCCTTGCGATGCATATGAATGACTGGTTATAAGCATCATCGAATGTTCATCTTCTTTGATTTTAGTTTATTTTTGCCCTCATGTAGGAGACAGACTACGTGACTCTTGAGTATAACTTTCTCAACTCCCACTTACCCTTATCCATCTGCAGGATGTTAATATAAATGTTCGTTGAGATATGTTTAGGAGAAGTTACTCGCCAGTATATGTATTGAATTCTGATATGCTATAAGTGAGTTCTTTTAACAAACTTGCAGGAAACTGGCGAGTAGCTACATGCCATACAAGCTTCATTTAAGCGGGAGGGGGCTTCAATTTGTAGCAGATATGGATATGGACCGCCGTTCTGGGAGGATTCTTATGGATGTCATATTTCCCTTTTGTATAGTAAGACTGAGTAAATATAAATGAAGCGATCTTTTGCAACTTACAGAATACATTTATTTTCAAGACAATGCGGCAGTGGTTGAACAATCATTTTCTATTTACTCTTGAAACATATCATTATCTACATCATGATGCAAAGGGAGGGGGGAGGGCACTCTGCACAGCCAGAAATGCCATCTAATAGTCACGTGGAAAAATTATGGGTACATTGTTGAGGCAGATGATAAGTATACGTGGCTCATAAATTACTGAAACAGTTAGGCTAAAATTAGCAAATTTTGCAGCTGCTTTACAATTCTAAAGTCTTTGACAAGCTATTCGTTAGTTATATATTTGTTTAGATGGGGTGCCCTCTTGTGGTGTGTTAAATCTATACAGCAATTAAATAATGCATTTATAACTTGCATATTCTCTTTTTGAACTTGAACAACAAAATGAAACTTAAAAGCATATGCTAGGGAAAAGGGATTTTAAGTTTTAATACAGTGTTAAGCTTCAATGAACCTTTTTTTCGGTATAACGGATGAAGTAAGTCACAATCTTACTTAGTCACCAACAACCATACAACAGAAATAAGACAGGATTTTATAAAACAGTAGTCTTAACAAATGTGTTAACAAATGTGTTATACCGATTTAGGCCATAATGATAAGCTAAATTGTATTACTCCTTAGTTAGTATATTTCTACACACAAAAAAAAATGAAGAATTTCAGCGAAAGTAAGTTTAAAGTGATTTGAAATATCAAAAACTTTCAAAGCATGCAAAAGATTATTTATGGAAATTCACAACATTTTCAGGCATTTTATGTTTTAACTGAGTAACAAAATGTGCACTCAAGGAAATTAAATATGTTACTTTATTCTCTTTGCGTTCACTTGAACTTTTCTTTAATTTAAAGATGTTATCACAACATCAAACAGCATTTTGTACATGTTAGATTCAATACATCCTCGTGATTGTCAAAGAGGAATACAAAAAAATACTTCTTTATTCAGCCAAGGAGAATGTCCTTATGGCTTTGTTCCCTGCATCGGCGACCATTAAGAGAGGTTGGTCATCGCATACTGCGTAATGCACGCCTCTCAAAAAGTGTAACTCCTTTTCAATATTGAAACCCAAAAAGATGAAAATATCTTCGATAATACTATCTAAATGCTTCCCAACTTTCGGTACAAACAGACATACTGATTTCAAAGAAAGCCACCGAGGCAGGCTATGTCCTATAGAACGCAGCAGATCAAACTCCTTTGTGTATACATGAATACATTCTAATTGAGAACGGTATCCTTGGCCACGCAGAGCGATATAAATGTTATCCTCTGAATCAACATCTAGGCCTCTACAAGTCATAACAAATCCATCAATTTCTGGAATCGGAAATGATTTCTTCAGTGCTTCGTTGCGTGTTGCATTTCCAAACACGAGAATTTCCCTTTTACCTGAATCAGATACCACTAGTTCCTGCGCGCTGTTTAATTTAATTGACCAAGGATCAAGGATGACGTCTTCTCCAAACTTACGAATGAATTCACCATTATTGGAGAATACGAACACCGCTGAATTTTTGCCACCTTTCCCATTAGCAACGTATATCTCTTCTATGTTGTTTTTGGTTGCAATGCCGGTCGGATGAGTTAACTCTTCGTGGCTAAAGCTACCAGCAACATCGAAGGATTCCTTCAACTTCACAACCCTTTTACCGGATAAATCTGTGACGAAAAAGTGATCTCTCCATTCTGCAATCGCAAAAGGGTTGAAGTTAAGGTGGTAAGGAGTTTCCCTATCTCCATCTTTGCCTGTAAATGTGGTAATTCCTCCTTCTCTCAGTGTTATAAGTACGCTATCATTCTTACCATTTGCTGATTTAAGCAAAACGTCGTGAGGTTGCTGTACATCATTGTAATTTTTTACATTTACAGCTGGTCTTGACAGTGTGAATTCTTTCGAAGTAATGAAGGTCCCTTGATGAACTACCTGGATGGTATACTTTCCTACGTGTGGTAAAACAAACTCTAATTGTTTTCCTCGGGAGAGAGTACGTTGTTTGCAAATCTCCATGACTGTCACATGAAATGGAGCCTTGTAAGATTCGGAAACGTTCCCCAGAGTGACTTTAACAGTAAGTCCTTTAACTGACACAATATTGATAGTTATGTTGTCTGTAGCCATGACGATGCATGTAGATATATCTGGAAAGTAAGAGATGCATTGTGCCCATTAAATCTTACCAGAAATGCAAGCTTGTATTAATTTCTTTACTTTGTTACAGAACATGAAGTACAGGGATGATCCAAATATTGAAACGTTTTCAACATATTAATACCACATTTCAATCTTTGCTTACATTTAAAACATTTCGAATCGTTTCTAATGAAGCTACACTCAATTTTTATATATAACACAGTTTCGCCTCTATCAAAATCAATGTGGTACGGAAAATTATAGTTTCTACCAACATATCGATCCAGTGACGGTTATAAAGGGTACAGTTAGCGACAAAAACACAGATAAAGCTTAAAACATCGGTACTGATGCTTTCACCATAGGATTAAGAAACTATGAAACGATTTATCGCATCATGACGAATTTCTAATTAAAGTAATTATAACCAAGGAGTTGTTATAGAAGGTGAACGAACATGTGGCTATTCAAACGTACATTTTGATGTTTTAAACAGTAAAACGACGGAGCTTCACATTTGTTATACATGTCTCTTGATATCAACTTGCTGTTAAATTATCATGGGTGAGGAAGGGGAGGGAGGTTAATGTGAGGTTGGGGGTGTTTCAATGTTTTCTACTTTGTGGTGATAATCTAGCTGTCTCGTTTCTGCTAGACTTCGTAGTTGTTCATATTTCTCATGTTTTTGTGTATTGTATACGGGAGTGCAAATCTTACAAGCACCTCTCAGGTTCCTGTATACTTCCTTTCACCTCATGTATATATAATTTCTGTAATTAAAATGTATGTTATGTTGAATCTGTGTTGAAATGTGTTTATACGTGAAGTGATAAATTAAATAAACAAAAAGAAACAATAGACCATGACAGTTAACGTCCGTCTTAAAGCTGCATATAGACTAACTTCCGAAAGAGGCGCCACTCCCCCTCCCCCACCTCACATCAACCCTCCCCGGCCCCTGAATAATATGCTTCATCGATTGTTAAAATGCAAGTCACATATATATATATATATATATTGTTTAACAATATCAATCATTTCAATTAGCAACAAATATTTATTT
>KN891120.1:0-17703 GCA_000934455.1 Apostichopus parvimensis
GAATTGAGTCACTTTTGAAGAGTGAGATGGATAACTGTTGGTTCGAGTGGTCCATGCATCAAGCAGCTCGGGCTATCTATAGAGATCATACGTATACTGCAGTGACTGCATCAGTCGGTGAGTCCAGGAAATCATTGGCAATATTTATGACTGGATTCTCTCTCCCTTCTAAAAATGCAGTTAAAGGTAGTCTGTATAGGCCCCAAATTATAGCATGCTATAATTAAAGTTTTCAAAAAGTACTTTCCTGTAAGTATATACTCTCCAAATTGTTCTCAGACATTTTTAAGGAATACACAAGATGACTGAATGTCCCAGTGAGGAATATTTCCTCGAAGGTTGTAATTAAAAACAGTTTATGAATTTTGACCAAAGGTGAACACATTTGAACATCTAGCATATTTGGGGCCAATACAGCATATACCTTTAAAGTCATTATAATCTGAGCGTTTTGTGTTGCCAGGTCCATCTTCCCATGCCCATCATCTTTAAGATTACAGCCTAACAGGAGCTCAATTGTTAAATTTGTGTCATTTGAAAAGATCATGGTCGTACTTTCTTGGTATTTCAGTTTTCACTTCTTCTGCCTCTTTTTTTTTTTTACTTTTGAGGGTGGGAAGTTTGATTGGAAAGTGATTTAGGGAGCCTACCATATGGACACAGAGATTGAATTGGGACAAACAACCTCGCATTACCATTTTCCCCCTCCCTCACCCCCCCCCCACTCCTCACCTGGTGCCTTCCTCTTCTCCTGGGCCCATGAAAATATATCTGGGTTAAAAAATTTGTCAGACTTCATACCGGGTCTTTGACAAATTTTTATTTATCTTTGAGCAGAAAATGCTACAGAAAGTAGCATAGTTTGTTCAATCTAAAAACAATTTTAACCAAAGTACAAATGACTTTGTTAATTGGGTTTATATACTGAAATGACTGAAGACCTGTGATGCAACATGCACAAAGTGTTGTCTAATTGACCCATAAAAATGAAACAAAATATGGCGTCAAACTAATTAAAGATTTATACTGGAAGTGGTAGACGGGGAAAGAAGATTGCTGTCTACTTGTTTTCCACACCCCATGGCACCACTCTTTCTTCACCATCACCCCTCCCTCACCCCACCCCCCGATATTTAAACGGACAAATGTGTACTGACGAAGAAATACATTCTCATTCACAGCTTAATGTTACCATCTGGACGGAACTTGTTTGAGATAGATAGGGTCCCTTAATTAATTTTCAGTTGATTAAAATCATGTGGAAATAGTTATAGTCTTGGTTTGATAATTCAACTCCATTTATCTTCAATATCATCAGGATCCAAATCTCACATAGAAAATCCTTGCATATTACAAACGTAATGTACGGGGTCTTACAAAAAAGTTAGCCCTATAATATATCCATATATTCACTAATGAACGAAGCTATGTATATGTACACCACACAGCTGCTTGAATCCCTCACAGCTCGATGAGAACGGCCTAAAACGACTGTTTAACTCTTGCTTTGTTGTCATAACTTTTATCAGCCCTGCAGTCACACAATCCTCAAGGCAGCTAGCTATCTCTCTCTCTCTTTCTCTCTCTATATTACAGCGAGAATTAAAGAAAAAGAACCGTGGTTTTCTTAATGAAATATGCAGCCTCCCGAGCACGGTTTCATCAGAATAATACGTCTAAAAATAGAGACAAGATTACCTTGAATAACAACAAGCCTATCTCATTGAATGTAATCAAACTTTTTTTGCCATCCAATTTCCTGTTTCAATTTTTTGGGGTTTTTTGTTTTCTTTCTTTTTTTTAATATCCATTTCACCATTTTGCTTGACTTAATGAACGTAAGTGCAGCTTAAAGCAGCGGGTTGTGAGTGCATTGAAAAGCCAGAACATTGACTATACTGTCAGGTAGGCTAGGCTTGGCTAGGCTAGGCTAGCTAGATGAGAGTACAGAACATTGACTATACTATCAGCTAGGCTAGGCTAGCTAGATGAGAGTACAGAACATTAACCATACTGTCAGCTAGGCTAGCTAGATGAGAGTACAGAACATTGACTATACTGTCAGCTAGGCTAGGCTAGGCTAGGCTAGGCTAGCTAGATGAGAGTACAGATGTTGAATGGAGACAGATAGAGGGTTTACGTAAATCTACTTATAAATCTACTTATAATCACCATTCAACATGGAGAAACTGTGTTGCCAAGTCTGATGATAAAATGATCACGAGTGCAAACCTCAGAAGAAGGTAGATTCTTAGATGGTACAGTAGATTCTGAAGGAGGAAAAAGTGGGTGGTGTCCCGGAAGTGAGGGCGCAGTGCTTAAACTTTCCAGTCATGTAGTTTAGGTAGATTGGAAAGTCCATATGTTAATTCGGAGACAGGTTAAAGAGAGAAGCTAAATAAATACTGTGTTGCCCAGTTTTGTTGTATGAATGTTAAATATTATAACAGATCTGCATGTTCAATGTAAAGATCACTACCAACAGCTGATGTAACTTAACCTACCACAATATTCATAACAGATGTACCGAGCCTAGCCAGTTTCCATGTATGTAAGATGTGCAAGCATGACATGCCATCATCCATCTCACTCTTACGACACCTAACTCAATAATTGTACAGGTTTGATGAGAAGAAGGACTTCTCAAACAGCATAGAACTTATTGCAGAGGTAACCAGATTTTATCTGAAGAGAGAAGGAGATTTTGTTTTGGCCTAGGGAAGCCTCTCAGTTGAGGTTTTACAGTAAGATCTGTTGAAGAACTGAGATGTCTATATTTCACCTTTAACACTCCCAGTCAGTCGACTACACAATGCTTTGAGGAAAACATAAGATTTAAGGTAAACTGGATTGCTAGGTCTGCTCATCAGCATATTGGTTAAAAATTAACATGCCCCTTTAACATTACACATCTCAAACTACTTGTTATGCCACCTTCCTTCGGTCTTTCTTATCGGCTCAGACAACCGGTCATTAGAACCAAAAAATTTCCCAGCAAGAACACTCTACGCGATCAGACCTTTATATGCAACGTACGGCCACACATTTATAAAGGATGCAAATTTCAGTCCAGGGTTTAGCATACGCCTGGGTGCTGATTAAACAGGTTCGGTTACCCAGGTGTGTTTTGCATGCAAACACATCACTATAGAGCCGAAGAAAAGCTGGCCGCATCAATTTTGCAAGAAAACCAGATCAGGTTTCCCCATAAAATGGATCCCACTGACATCTAACTTGACAGATGGGTTAATGCGTTTTTTGATTGAAGAGGTTCTGGTAGCTACCACTATTTAATTTGAAAATGTCAGAGGTTAAATCGTGTCGACCCTGCACAGACAAAATTTCGCCCACTGATGTATAGATTATAGAGCGGAGAGAGTTTATCCAGCTGTCCGTATATATGTGAGTGGTCGTTTGGTAACCTTTCAAGAAATGAACTGCATGGTTTATAAAAAAAAGTAATTCGTAACTTTACCATTTTTTAATCATTTAAACCAAAATGGAACATAATTTGAAAGCACAAACCGATATATCTTACGCCAAGAACTTTCAAAACCTGCCAGCAGCCAGGACGATACAAAGAAAAAAAAGAGTTGTCACCTACAAAATAACACTAACATCTGTCTGAAAATATCAAAGGTTAAGAGATGTACATAAAAAGACCTTGGGCGATTTCGCTGACTGATTGGAGAATACCTATTAGAGAGCTTCTATGTCCCGATACGGTCCTGCGAGCGATCACCCGTACGTTGAATTAACAATATGATAAAAGGTACGGTAATTGATCTTTTCCATAAATCAAGGAAGAATATAGCCCAAGGCTTGCACTGAATAATACATCTGATGTGTGCTATGTACAGTAGGATATACAATGGTACATATATATATTATATATATGGCAGATAGTGAACTAGCTGCTACGTGAGTCTATTTCCTTAATTGATACAAAAATAGAAAACTACTCCAATATTGCACAGCAGATTTTTGGACACAAATCATATATATTTCTCTGAGGTACAGAAAAGTGGCATACATGTGCAAAAAGACAGCCCCATTCCCTCATTCATAACCATTGTCATCCTCCTACAACCTATCCCTATACCAGGTCCCTACTGCATACACCTAACATCAGTCAGTTCACGTCACTGGTGCAGAATAAATTTCAAAAAGTATCGGGAGAAATGTATCACATGTTCTTGTAAATTTGCTTAGAATCTTAACTTAACAACCCACATCCTTCACCACTATCCCCCCCCCTCCCAACCCCACCCACCACCCTCCGACAGGTATTGCTATAACTGTAATGATGAAGTTTTCCAAAAGCTAGCTGTATATGCTGCACCGTGACTTTTATTTACATATCCTTCGCAAAGTTTTATAATATTGTCAACAAATTACGAATACCGAGGGATATATTAAGTTCATCATGGGCAAAATATGCTGGAAGATAGCATAATGAGGCATTGAAACTTTGGGACCACAGTTTATTTTTGGTGTCAACACTGTACGTACCTTTCATGGACAGAGTTTAGTAACGGAAATTAATTTTCATGTGTACTTGTAGACCGTTAAGAAATATTGCTATCAACCTAGGTTTCATTTTATACAGCTTTTATTTGGGGAAATGACTCTTTAAACAATTGAAGGTTATCAATTAAAGTGACTGAACTATTAAGTCTAACACACAGTCCATTAGGTCATGTTTCTCAGATGTATCACCAATCTGAATAGAAAAACGTCAGCCTTTTTTGGGCCGTAACTAACATTATCAATTTATGAGAGGAGCGATTATAAATGGGAGGTATTAATTATCAGAGATTTAGCATATTTTGCGTGGAAAATCACACCAACTTTGAGATATAATAACATCAATCATGCATGTTGGATGCTTATAGATCGGAAAATATGAAATGGATTTTCAAAGTTAATTTTGGATGCAGGATACCTTTACTTTAATATCATATTCTCCTTACAGTTTGTAGAAATTAACAAAAAAGGTCAGCGAAAAGTACAACACTCCAATATCAGCATATCATTTTGACAGATTTTTCAAATTTGTTTCTACATGAGACTGGATCATATTCTGACTAACCATAGTCATCTAGTCCTCTGAGAAAATCAAATTTCTGTTTGGACAACCACAATCAGCCTCGGAGGTGGTCAGGCAAACAACTAGTTATCAATTGGTAACATCACATTGCACTGCAACCATAAAATACCCGCAAATTAGGTAAAATGTACAATTGGAATCACCCTCCATCACCTATCAAGACACTGAAAACAAAACAACAATATTTGTATGACTAATCAATCCCATCCAAAGAGCATCAGTTTCACTGGCTCAAAGCCGGTATTCTATGCACCAAACCTTATACTCATTAATTCTCTCCCACATCGTACATATATTGGTCACTCTTTGTTTATCATTTCGCTTCAGTTTTGCCTACGACCAAAATTCACCTCTTCGGACTGTAACTGACTGAGACCTGGTTGTCCGTTCGAGGGACCAGAAAAAAAAAATCCTTTAAAAATCTGTCCCGAGTCTTCGTTAAAGGATGACAGAAACGTGACGCTCTCTATTCACACACGTCACTGATCAAGCTTTATAAAGAAACGCACCGATCATTCCAGCTGAAAACATAAACTTTTCGGGAGATGTTACGGAAAAAATTCACTTGCCTTGCCGAACCAGTGACTCTTTATTGAATTAAAACTCGCTCTCTCTCTCTACTATTATAATGCTTTCGATCTCATATGTCACATCCTTGAATATGACCCTTCCTTCAATTTACCAGGCAGAAAAAGGGGACCCTGGTTTTTCCTTGTAAAAGTAATCATGCTAAATGGATTTTAGAGGAGAAGGGATTTTTGACCTGGTCTGAAATGAGATCTTCTCCCTCCTTCCTCGTTAGGACGAACAACTTCTGCTTCTACGACAAATTGCTAGATCATTTCCTCTCTTTTTTATTTTGTTTCGTTTCCTCATTTTTTTTGGTCATAAACATCGCGGATGTTTTACAGAGTTCCGTCATATTACGAGACACTGCACGTTTCTGATTGAAAGATTAAAGGATGTCTTCCTGCAAAATTACTAATACTTTCGAGGACGTGTGAGTAGAGAATACATTAAGAACATCATTGTTTTACTGTTTAGTTGCTGGGGTTCGCAGATATCAATTTTTAGTTTTGGAGATAGTTTTCTATAAACATAGAAGGCACACGTATGAAACGTGACAAGAGACCGTCGAGTTTAACACGTACGTACGAATAGGACTGTCAATCACCGCGTTGAAAGCAGTGAGATTATTTGAAAATTTTCAAAAAAACTTAAAGGGTGCGTGTCCGTTCCATTCTTGTACTACTGAACAGAAGAGTTTTCATCTTAGTCGTCATTGTCATCATGCCTGCATGTAATTAGAAGCTTTCCTGTTTTCTTACAGACTTAAATAATTAAAGCTATTTATTCAGAAGATCAAAGTTGCCTGTCTTAACTATTAGGTGGGACGGAGGGGGGGGGAGGGGGGTTGAATAACTTTTTCTTTCAGCAAATGAGTTGAAAATGTTCTGCACATTGTGCAAATCAACATTTTTGCTGAAGAAGAAAATAGATTCAAATATTACAACAGGGGAGATTAATCTCCTAATCTACCACACACCAACCCAAGAAATCATTGAATTGGTGGGAAGGGTAATAAAAATTGTGGTGTGGGGTGGGGGGTGGGAAGGGTATCCGATGATGCAAAGCTACAAGTATGACTTCACAATGGCGCTTCCACAAAGGAACAGGAGAGTGGGGACTGGTCATAGGGGGTGCAAGATAAATTGACCATTTTCTGAAAACGTAACTGACAGCGCGGATAGATGGAATAATTATAAAATACATACAATGTAAATTAGCTGCACAAAATTTACTAATAAACATCCAGAAGTACCATATTTGAAGAAAAAAGGAAAACAAAAAGGAAAAAAAAAAGGAAAAAAAAAAGGGGAAAAAAGAAGGAAAAAAAGGGAAGAATGTGCATTGAAGAAGACCAACCTTTGCTATCAGATGAAAGCCTTTGCGACAGCCTTCTCCTACTCTCCCTGAAAGAGTTCGCCGGGGAGTCCATACCGAACACGGATCCATCTGCCGTATAATCGCTGGCCAGAGAATCCATTCGACTGCTTCCTAGTCTATTCTCGTTCTGAGAGTCGTTTCTGAGTTCGACAGCTTTGAGACTCTCGTGGAGGTCGCCGTTCTTAGAGAGCATCATCTCGTCGTCCATGTGGGCGGCGGCCATTTTTTCTTGAAGTTCGCGGGCCGCTTCCTGTTCTAGTTGGCGAATATCCTCCATTTTGAGGTCACACCACTCGTCCTGCCAGCACCAGGCCTGACGGTGGGCGTGCAACATGGTTTTCCGCAATGCTGTAAAAGGAAAGAGAGCTAATTTAGAGGAACGTTCAGTCGGCTTTTTCAAACGATATTCTACTTTGACGTATAAAGGCAATGCAAATTACTTTAAAGACATATTTTTCGGAAGGCTAAGTTAATGTCTTTGATAATAAAATTGCTGAGAAAAATTCTGCTTCGTATAGGTCTGAATATCATTCCCAGGTTTGTATCATTGTGATGAAATTTTAATGAAAGCATCTGGCAATATCGGAGTTTTAGTATATGATGTCCTTCTGTCAGCTGTGGATCTAAAAATTTTCTGTTTTCTTCATTATTATAATGTACAAATCAATTCCTCCACTGAAGAGAATAATTTTCTCACCAAAAAAAAAAAAAGAAGTTACCTATTGATGAAATTCTAGATGCAGAGTATGTATTGACACCTGAATATTTCAAGGATAAATCAACAACGATATTACAAAAAAGAATGGAAAAAACACTTTGAAGATAATCTGAAGTAAACTGAAGAAATGACCCACCAATATATTTCAGATATGAGATGTAAATTTACACACATGACTATAAATGATATCGTGTAATGGTTTATAAAATTGGATCTAGATAGATAAGTTGATGATCTACAGTAGCTAGGATAATTTAGTATATTTGACTATTATAGGAGATCCAGAAACAAATATTCACCATTGGTCTTTGGAATTGAAAGAATCATGGGGAACAACTTTCCAAAACAGCTACAAAATATCTTATTCCATTGGAAGAATTTCAGGTGTAGGACTTGATCAAGTCTAAATATAAAGCCATATCATCAAGCCATATTTGCATCAATTCTTTCATGTTTTTTTTTTGTTTTAATGAATTGTTTATCACAACGTTTAGTTGGTATTTAATGGAGATGGCCCGATTTTTCGCAAAGGCTGAATTATATATATTGAAGCTCTTAATCTGATCGAATGATATCATTCACTGGTGTCAGGGTCAATATACTGCCTTCACATTCTATCTTAAAATGTATGGACAGAAAAAACAGAGGGAAAGTAACCAGGTTTGTAGATCCTAAAGTGGCATTATGACATCATAGAATGACAAAAATGGCAGCTCCCAAACAGGATTTATTAAAAGGGTGTGAAGACTTGTGCACAAAGATACGTCTCATGCCGGTAATCTGACCTAGTTTCGAATGAGGTGTAACAGAAGTGTTAGACACCACCATCGATCCCAGAAAATACACACACAGCTTGCTACCGTCGGTAATTAGACACTAGTGTACAGTCAATACATACAGCTACAGTCAATACCCACAGCACAGTATACAAACGAAACATCGATGGACATCTCAGGTCCAGCTAATTTGTATCACGTTTCATTACTGTCTGCATTTTGTAGCGACAAGAAGAAACCTTCACTTGCAAGCAACGGAAAGTTAACTTTATCAGAGCCCGGCACGCGGTTTGGGGCGAGTCTTCAATGCCTTTAAAGTACTAGAGGATATATCTCCCAAACGGAACAGGATTTTTCTCAGCTGTTTTGGGGGAGTAGTTCTTCGCAAGGATCCCTGTCGTACTGGCTATTATTATTAAGCGAAAAAGATGAGGGTTGTGGATTAGGCATCTCCTTTAAATATCCAAGGAGGGATTACTAAAATACCAACTACAGCTGGTTGTGATAAATTTCTGCAATTTTAACAAAGAGCTCAGGGAGCATGGGACTAAATGACATTCTGAGGTAGCTTATTTCTCATCCAATTCTGAAAAACCAGACAAAATTCTGCTCTGAATTCAAGATCTGCTCATTGACTAAATAAGTCATTTAGTTCATAACACTAAGAAGAACTGTAGAACTTTTTGCCAATTAATTCAGAATTAGATGAGGAAGCATAATATAGTAGTGAGGAGGTACATATTAAAATAACAGCCTCCAGAAAACAAAAGGTCACCACACCATATGTGTGACATGAATTTATTACATTTCATAACTTGTTAAGCATCAATACTTTCTACAGGAGTAATTTAGGTTCTTTTTACGTGTTAACTTTCTTTCACCAATTAAACTGTACGTACACATGTGTACAGTATGTACATATGAGTTAGTTTTCTAATATTCATAATATTCATGAATATTCATAAACAATTGAAAAATTCCTTTGTGTTTGATCAGGGCATAGCTACACTTCTTCTTTTTCTTCTTCTTAATTTCATAGGAGAGCTAAATGCTACTCTGGGAGGGGGAGGGGATATTGTTTATAACCCCCCTTTTCAATTTCCTAACTCTGTCCGAATATATTTTTGCCAGAAGGTACTTATGGGTTTATTTCCATCTCTATATTTTTTTCACACCAGTATTTCCTGTCAAGACCTTCTCAATTACATCTATGATTGGGATGCTCTAACAAAAAAAAAGGAAAAGAAAAGGGGAAAAAAAGGAAAAGGGAGTACCTCTCGCCTCTGCCTCGAGCCACAGTGCATATACATGGACAAAGAACACAGATCGTGTTTCGCTCATCATAACGACTGACACAAATTGAATAAGAGTCTCGCAGAATTATTCAAATAAAAGATTTCGTAAGCAGTGACAGCCAACGTCGTCGAATCCCACAACGAATTCCGGGCGGCAATTTTTACGTCACGACTTTATGTAAAATCTGCTAACTGCTGTCACCTTTCTCGACTATATAATACAACAAGATTACATGATTTAATTTCAGGTCCTAATTATCTAGCTCTCGCGGTGACTCTGACGTTGCCATGGTAATTTTTTACGTTGCTTTGTAACACAACTAGAAAGAGAGACAGTCGGCCCTATATCTCTGCTAACATATCTGACAAGATAATAATTGTGCCGTCTCCAAATATGAGTAAATTTAACCATATATTCTTCTAGTTTTGCAAACATATATACTTCCTGAACTAATATATATGTGTCTTAATAATAGTTTTTGTTAACATGTCAGCTATACACACATAAATATATACTTGATTATTGTCAATACTTGGAAAACTGAAGTGGTAAATTATACAGCTTCATAAATTATTCATGCTATTTTGAGCATGTTGTATGTACATATCTTTTTCAAGATGGCAGATTCTTAGATTAATCCTGGCATATATGCCAGAATTTGCAAATTTAGCAGACAGCTTTGTATTTATGAGTAATATGCTTAAGAAGTTACACAGGATTAGTAACAAAGAAATATCCCACAGCTACTAATAAAAACTTCAAAAACCTTCCAGGGTTTGGGCTATAATTTACAAAAATTTATTATCAAAACTATCTATATATACCTTGACAGATCTACCTACCACACTCATATATATATGTGTATATTTAGAACACAACATTGCATCTAATATCAGGACAAATATGGAAGTAACATTGATCAGCCAAATACATGGCAATTTGCCAACTCCAAAAGAAACCAATAGATGAGAGAGTGCAAAAATAGTGGGCAGACAGGTGAGAAAAGAATCCAATGAAACAAAGGTAACACATATGCTGCAGACAACACCTACATGATTACCTTTTGTGTATAACACATCAGATTAAAAGTCAGCATCTACAAATTTCTTTGACATCATACAGAGTCGGTCATCTGTAATTTTTTCATCACTGCCAGTTTTCCAGACATTTTTAATCCATATTATTGTCGTCTATCGCACCTGAAGCGAGACCTGATCAAAATATTAACCGAGAAGCATCCATCAAACTCTGTCAAGTGGACTTCTAACCAATGATGAGAGACCAGGCATAAAGTTCTATTTTCCCTCTCTCTCTCTCTTTCATATTTAAAGACAACAAGCCTGTCGTAATTGTCAGTCTAAAACTTTTGAAGATAAGAACTAATTACGATGGATTCATGAGCACTAATGAACACAATATTCCGCTGTATTCGTCAGAGCTTAATAGTCAATCATTACAATGTTCAAAGACTTTACATAATCGATTGTATAACATTATCTATTATTCACACTTACTTAAAATTTGGAAGAGAAAATTATGCAATTGACTGAAGACCAAAAACAGAAGGATCCATGGAACTAAAATATACCACAAGCATCACAGAACGTACGTCCAACCATATATAGTCAACTAGCGAGCTAAGTTGTACGTGTCAGTTCAAATTTTGAAAGACACTGTCAGAACATTCTAAAAGATGTTGATTGGTCAATGTCCGCTACCAATAGCGAAACAACATACGAGCTTGATGCATGGATCCACCTCAGCGAACCCCGGTTTGGACAAATGTGGGAGAGGGGGGCGGGGGGGGGTGTGATTAGGCATGGCTGGACCTCAGAATAACGATGGCTGCAGATTTTCATACAGCAAATCTATCGTGTCTAAGGCCTGAGAAACCGGGAGTTCAGATAAATTGGGCTTAACAATCATGTACCATATATTCTAGTACTACTAAATTGGATCCAAATTTGACCTGGGCCCCAGCTGCAAAGTTTGTTGACGTTAGTGAGATTCCACATTAGATCTGGATATTTCAGACAAGTCTATGTAATGCACTGTCCATAATTATAATTTATATGAATTCAGGTAGCACTTACAGTAACACAAATTTTGTGAAGTAAATAATTGGCAATAAAAGTTTAAAATTTGCTGTCTTCATAAGATATGCTTTTAAGAATCCACCATAATTCCATTTTTTTATTGATCTTTTTTTTTGTCATTCTAACTCTGTACCAAACCATATCGCGTCACCAAATTAATATTTTAAAACATAGTATGATCATTTCAACTCGGGTTTCACAATTTAAACATACAAATCTAGGTATTTATGTTGACTTATTCTTTGACCTGTTTAGACCTATACATAAGTCAGCCATATTGAAAAACAGATAGGTGAGACTGCAGTCAAAAGTAAAATATTGATTATAATTATCTTGAAAAGCAATTTTGGAATCAAAATTTATTTTCAACAGCACGTTGTTACGTATTGGGAATACCGTTTCGGATACACAGACATAAACTGTAAAAACTGACTGAACTTCCATTCGCACGATCTCTGTGAATAGGCCAACATATTGACAAAAGACTGCATCCCGATCGTGATTATTCACGACACAATGGTAACGGAAAGAAGATTGTTTAGAACGTAACAGATATTGAATCCATCATGAGGCTATGGATTTATTATTAATCAGCTGATATTTTACACTGCAGGTCACCGAGAACATATAAAAACCTCTGTACAATGTAGCGGACATTTTATGACATCTGCATGAATATTACTCGATATGGTTATTTATTCTGTTTTTACCAATTTTTCATAGTTTGCACTTTTTGTCTATACCTTCTCCTGTCGTTGTATCCAAGGACACAATTTACGTATCTGCCTGAATAACAACATCTATCGCCTATTCATATTGCTCTTTCATCTAAATCTTCTAGTTTCCTAATACTTCATTGGAGACATGTATTACATCTGCATGAATAACCCGATATCATTATTACTTTTTTCTTTACCGATTTTTTGTAGTTTTGCACTAGCTGTGTCAACACCTACCTCCTGTTGTCATAGTAATGTGATACTCATTATACATATCGTCATAACTACCTGATATCATTATTTGTTTTCCAATCTTTCATAACTTACACTGTTACAACACCTGTTGTTTTATTATAATCTGCACGAATAATTTGATATCATTATTTATTTATTCAAACTTTTCATAGCACTTTGCCAATTTTGTCAATGTTCACCTACTGTTGTCATTACTACTATATAATACACACTATGTACCAGCATGAATACTATAAAACATATATATGCCTTCATATCATTTCTCTACCATTATGTCTTCTAGTTTCCATGTTTTTATGGCAGACATTTATTACATCTGCATGAATACACCTAATACCATTATATATATACCTGTAATATATGTTATATATATATATATGTGTATATATATATATGTGTATATATATATATATATATACATATGCATAGGTATGTGTATACAGCGATCTTTCATAGTTTGTCATGTATCGACACCTCCTGTCGTCGTGGGTAATATAATACAGGTTATACATTATATTGTCATAAAGACCTGATATCCTTAGTTATTTACTATATTCTTTCATAACTTGCACCCGTTCTTTCGATTGTCGTCAATTTCACTATATACTGTTGCTGCATGGTACTGTACCATGATATATACTGATCTTGCATATAAAATCGAAATACCTTCTGCTGTGTAGGCCTACACTATACGGCACATAAATTCATTCAGTCTGGGTAAACATCCCTGATAGCAATTATTTCAGTAAACGTTCATTACGTCTTCTTATAACATAAGTTATATGTATTTATAAGCAGACATTTATTACCTACAAACATTATTTAGTTACTGATCTTTAATTACTTGCAATATGTCAACACCATCTGTTTTTTCGCTCAACTATGGCATGCATTTTATAATATCTTCAAACAATTCTCGGTATCAATATTTACCGATCTTTCACACAGTATATAGTCTTCACTGTATCGACACCTTCTATTTCCATGCAACTGTAGCACACATTTTGGTATACATCTTCATAAAGGCTTAAAGTTGATTGATACCATATTATACTATAATCAATCTGTCAAGTAGTTAATGTATCAATACTACACTGTAGCCTACTACCTACTTCTGTTGTCCCTTTTACTATATAATAGCACACATTTGAATTACTACATCATCATACATACCTGATATCATATATTTACCAGACCGACCTTCATACTTTTGCACTGTGACAATACCTCTTGTTTTCACTGAACTATATATGCGCCCATTTGATCTTTTATCTTATATCACCGCATGTTTCGTTCATTCTACATCAGCACAGTCTTTATGTACATACAAACACGCACACGTACACACATACACACACATAAACACATTCACACATACATACATACAATACAATAATAGCCTTCCCTGACAAAACTTGCACATATTCTTAACAGCCTCCAAATGCAGCTTATCATAGGATAGCTAACAGAAAGGAAGATGTATCCTAACCTGACAAATTCACTATCAATCCTAAATGTATCTTTACTATTTGCATAAAACACGGCCACATGCTGAGCCTAGCTTTTAATATGCAGGATATGAGAATTTGTGTATATATAGACCAAAAAGTGCCTGACATAGAAGTATGAACAAAAAGAAGCTAAACTTGTACTTGATGAATTCCAACACTGTAGCGTAATTTCAAGCAACACACACACACACAAAACTATCGGGACACCTCACTTACTTTAACAGAGAGAGTCATTCTTCCGCTCCTGATAAAAATAATACATTTAACATTCCTTCAGTTTTTAACAAGAAAGTGTTACGCATCCCGACAGCCCAAAAAACTTCTAAACTTTCGATTCTGACACAATTTTTGACGCAGAGTACAGATCGGGCTCAAACACATCCATCTCCAAATTGCTTTGACAAAATCCTTCAATTACAGAAAACCTCTTCTCACACAAAAACTGCTGCAACAAAAATTTTAAAATGCATCATCCATTCGATGACGACATGCCTCTTTTATACTTCTTTCTCTCCGACAGATCCCGGTTCGAGCTGTCTTCGGCTGTTTTGGGAGAGCAATATTATTAAAGATTCCTTTCCGTAGTCAAGTGCTGAGTTTATGCAGCGCATGTTATGCAGTTTAATTTACCGTCCCTGCATATGACCGTCAGTGACGTTCAATGAAGCTTTGGTCGCACCACAGATGCGAGCGGAGATCTCTATATATCTCTCTCTCTCTCTCGACAGAAGGCGCATGTTATGGCTGACGGTTTGCCAATGAATTAACCGTCATTGCCAAGTATATCAATGATTTTTGCACAAACAGGTTTCAATTTGGAAGCATCGTTCCACCTGTCAAATCCAGGGAACTCTTTTTTCGAGATATGTCGAGGCATGAGAGACGATGGCGCGGCATCGGTCAATCTCTATAACGGCTGATTTATCGCGGCTGGAAACAAATGCCACGTTGAGATGCTGGAAAACCCTGTATGCCTTTAATCAGTAAAACAAAGAACGTTACTAATGGTGACATACAAAAGCCTTTAATGAGCCTTCTTGAAAAGAGGCCTCTCCAACAAATTGTTGCTTTTTAAGGGAAGTACTTGCTCCCAGAGTTTAAGTTTTATCTCATAAAAACCTGAGAATGTTAACAGATTAAAGAAAAAGCACAGATATAAGCAGCGCCCGGGGACATGGCTTTTCATTTTACTTGTACGGGGGGGGTGGAAGGAGGGGGAAGTGGGTGTGTGCGAGAGGAGAACAACAGGGAGAAAATTGGTGGGGGGAGAACAGGGAGAACTTCTACAGTGGGAAGGCAAAGAAGGGGCACAGACACAAACAAGAGCGCATCACATTTTAGCAAACTGATTTCTCACCTTTAATTATCTATCATGTAGAACAAACATAAGGGCAACTAATTTTTGTCCCAAAATAGCAAAACTGTTTTTAGTATTGGAATGCATAGTACTACCAAAAGAGCTACTCTAAACTGTTCCCTACAACCCACCACTTATGACTTGCTCTTCTTATTTTTCTTATATTTTTATTTATATTTTGCTTCTTTTTTCATGAGGTCTAAATTCCCAATCCCACAACTCCACCACCTCCCACTTGGTGCTATATTCATCCCAAAGTTTGACTGATCCATCTGTAAATAGGCTCTATTTCCTGTCTCCAATCAAACCCAAAGGAGGGAACATCCCTTACACATCTTGAAGAGGTCACCTTCTCCCAGTTGCTGCTATGGTCACCTACATTTTGCTTGCAGATCTATTTTCAAGAGGTTAGAACTCCCCAACCCTACAACCCACCATCTACCACTTGCTGAGCTTTGTTCATCTTAAATTTTGCTGGCAGATCTATCTCCAAGAGGTCAAAATTCCCCAACCTCACACCCCACTACCTCCCACTTGGTGCTACATTCATTCCACAGTTTGTTTGCAGATCTATTTCAAGATGTTAGAATTCTGCAGCCCACCACCTACCACTTGCAGAGCTTTGTTCATCTTAAGTTTTGCTTTATATAGATCTATTTTCATGAGGTCAGAATTCCCCAATCCCACAACCCACCACCTCCCACTTGCTGTAACATGCCTCCCAACTTTTGCTTGAAGATCAATCTTCAAGTGGTCTAAGTTCCCAATACAAAAACCCACCTTCTCCCAGTTGCTGCTATGTTCACCTAAATTTTTGCTTGCAGATCTATTTTCAATGGGTCAGAATTCCCCAATCCCACAACCCACTACCTCCCACTTGTTGCTACATTCATCCCAAAGTTTGACTGTAGACCAGTCTTCAAGATTTCAGAATTCCCAAACCCCTCAATCCACCTTCTCCCACTTGCTGCTCCGTAGTCATCTGAATTTTTTTCTTGTAGATCATGCTTTCATGAGATCAGAGTTTGCCAACCCCACAGCCCACCGCCTCCCACTAGCCCTGCTACAGCAATATGGTATTGTTGATGTCAACTGATTCCGACAAAAATCTCTAAGACAGCGTCTTGCTTTCCTATCTATATCTGTGGCAACGTTATCAAACTAGTATTGGAATTCAGCGTGTCAAATGTTTTTCACCATTGCCCCGTACCGTGCCACTGTTTTCCCTTCTTTAAAGGCTTTAAGGATCAAAAGGGAGAAAAAGACCTTTTCTTTCCTTTTCTCCTTTTCTGTTTGTTTGTTCTACATGCATCGCCCGACACATTTCACACTCCCACGACAGGCCGACATGAGATGAATATCATCCTCTGCTTGCACATCGCTTTAACCAAACCCCATCTGATGAAATCCTATGCGAATTACCGCATCTCAAGTCACCATTTGAAATTCAAAATTCTTCTTGAAAGACAACATCGCTGGATGAAAAGAAACCTCTCGTATCTTATGCGTGGGACTTGGAGAGAGAGAGAACCGGGCATTATTATGCCGAGGCGTCTCTCTGCATTCAGAGATGACTTACTGGTTTTCTCCCGTTCACACGATTAAGATCAGACGTAAGTGTTTCCTCGAGGGATGTATCTCTCTCCCTTTTCATTCTCTTTTCCTAACAACAACAATAATAACAAAGGAGGGGGGGGGGAAAGAAAAAAAATCTCTTGGCATTTCCTTGTCTCAAATTCCTGCAGCCATGTCTTTTTTTATTATCTGTGGTTTTTCCTTCTATGATGGTGGAAAAGGTCAGATACAGTATGTGTGTGTCTTTCTCAAGAACTGTATTTATTCGGATACTGACAAGCTGATTAAGGAAGCACATATATGCAAAGCCTACCCTGACTTCTACGACATATATGATATATAT
>KN891123.1:0-11644 GCA_000934455.1 Apostichopus parvimensis
ATGCATGAATGAATGCATGAATGAATGAATGCATGAATGAATGAATTTCTTGTTCACACACCACTGTGACAAAGGTATACTGGGATGTGGGGAGGGCATACCAGAGCAACACTGTCAACACCACAAAACATAGAAAATGAATAATTATCAGGACAAGGAAAGAGCTGTGTAGACCAATATGTTACAGTATATCATTCCTATGACTGCTCACAAAATCAAATGTACATATAATTTAGGATATTAAGTAAAATGTTGACATCTGTGATCTTCCTTCAGCAAAATCAATCTTTATGACAGATTTTTTTCTGTCACCTTTTGTCCTTTATCTGCAGACAATTTTAAGTTGGAGATGCAATGGATCCCCAACATTTAAGCTGGATCCTTCCAAATGATCCGGCCAGATTGGACATTTGCTCAGAATGTTGTAAAAGAAGGAACTTGAGATGAACAGTCACTGTTTACATACATTTGTCAAAAAAATAAATCTTATTAGCTTTTCTCAATGAGCACAAATTTAAGTCACTACCGACATCTTTGTAAAGTGATAATTCTGGGCAGATATCTGGATAGATCCAGCCGGACCTAGAACTGGATAATTTTTTATTATCTGACCGAACCTTATATCCTGTGCATCCCTACTACTTCCTATTCCTTCCTATTCTTTCTCTAGCAATATTCTTTTCCTACTGTCAGGCGCGTAGCCAAGGGGGGGGCGAAGGGGGCAGCCGCCCCCCCCCTTGAGCATATTTTTAAAAATATTTTTTAATGTTTTTATGATATCGCTAGTAATTTCAAAAGAAAAATGCTAAGATGCAACTTACAAGGCCTGGGAAGTGCCATTTCCAGCGATCTGGGAGGCATTTTCAGCCAAAATTTTCTTGTACGCTTCGCTCCAACCATGGTGGCGCTACGCTTAGATAGTTTGCAATGCAGAATCTACGGCTCAGATAGTTTGCCTACATTTTCGCCCCTCCCTTGGCAAATTCCTGGCTACGCGCCTGCCTACTGTCTGTTCTCTTATATTGGAGATGTGCTTGATATTGGAGCGATGGTGGTGGTGGCACAAGATAAAAAAACTTGAAAATGTTGTTCTTCTTCTCCCAATTCACCCGTGGGTCACCACATCTTCTTTTTAAACTAAAAGAGCACAACAGAAAGTCTTTAAAACTAAAGCCTAACCATGGGTATTAAATTGTGTAGTATTGTATTATTGAGGGAGTAATTTTACAAAGTTTTCATTGGCTATCTCTTATTCTTCTTTGAGGCACACACTAACAAAGCACATCAATTGAAAACAATGAAAATTATAAACTTAGTCCAGATATGAAAGCATCGATAGATAAAACAAAAGATTATTATTAACTATTGTTTACATCCATTTAATTTGATAAGATGTAGCCACCTGTTGTCATATAAATGAAGAAACATGCACTAATCAGTAACCAACAATTTACCTGTGTCTGGACCTGAACATAGCATTTTGAAATGATAGCTATTCATTACTAAAGTCCCACAAACATGTAGTTTGTAGGTCAAATGGAATGTTAGGTAACAGTCCAAAATTTGGAAAAATTTTAACATTTTTCTTTTATGTGTGAGTTTCATGGTAATATGATAAAATGTGACCACCTGTTGTCAACAACAAAAGGAACCATGCCTCATTGGATCTTTAAACTCAGTACTTTAAAACTTTTCTATGCTATTCAATCTTAAGTCCCACAACAATTTAGTTCATAGGTCTAATGGAGTCATGTAATAAAAACAGTCAAACTTTCTGAAGTTGGTCAATTTGCTAATGGTAATGTGAATGGTAATATGAAAAGGTATTGATGAGAAGCAAATGCATTTAGTTCGCTCATTGACCTTAACTTGGTGATGGATTGGCTTGACAATCTAATTTTGAGTAATAGTTCTTAAATCTGGTATAGAAGTATAAAACCTGTTGACCGAACGCAAAAGTTTGCTTTAATTACCAAAAAAAATGTAAGTTAATTTGAGTTGAATTTAGTTGATGAGCAGTATACTACATGAGGGTATCAGTCAAGATTCCAAAAAACTATAGAGTAAGATAGAGTTACAACATTCAATTAAATCAACAACTGTCATAAACATACCTGAAAACATTACAGCTGTTGTTCTAGCAAAAGCTATGATGATGTAGCCAACCATTCTGAGGCCAGTCGACCCCGCAGCAATCATGGGGTCTCCAAGGCCAAGCAAATGAACCAGTGGCAACACTCCTAACAGACCCAAACACTTGGCCAGGTTTCTTGCGCCAGAGAAAATACCTGAAGAGAAGAACGAGAGATTAAGAAAAAATTCAACCATCACAATCTGAACATAAAGTGGAATAAATATGGCTACTACTGACTCATTAATATGAACTTGGCACTTTTGTCATAAAGCGGCAGATGTGGTAACCAACGGCTACAACTGAAGTTTACATCTTCCCTGCAAGGTGTAGTACATTTAGGTTTCAGTAAAAAAAATCTGAAGAAAAGAGGGGGGAAAAAACAGCAAAGCATTATTCTTGCTTGCAGTAAAGGTAATACAAGGGGAAGCAGAGGTGGGTATCAGGGAGTACAGGTTCAAGTACAGTCTCGTCATGAACTAATATAGAAGCATGGTGAGCAAACTTACCTATCAATGTAGAATTCCAAGCAAGTGGTGCTTTCTTCACATAGAAAGTAATTGTGTCCCTTTCACCTATGAAAGAATAACATTCACAATGATGAAATATTCTTATCTCAGATCATTCATAAGTACATTAGATTACAGAGGATGGAAGAGAATCATATATATACTGCAAGTATTCCTCTGGATTATACAACATCAGAAGAACATTTCAGTCCACTGCACATTTCCAAGAATTCACACATAGGTTAAAATCACATCATTATCATTTCTTTTAAAGAAGGCTATCAGGGCAAATTTTGTAATGGTTTTCCAAGATGACCAAACTTCTGTTTGGACGACCAAAATCAGCTTTTTGGTTTGTCCGGCAGATGACTAGAAGTAAACATCAAATTCAAATTGAACTGTAACTTAATATCCTCAAATAGGTAACAATGACAATTTGGTATCGCCCTCCATCACTTTGAAGATACCGAAATAAAGCCAAAGTAGTGGTAGGTCTTACTCAACATGAATGGGAGTTTTACTGGCCCAAAGCTGGTGTTCTATTCACCAAGCCTACATACATCTCCTACAGCATACAATACATATTGGTCAGAATTTTTCAGACAACCAACTTTGCAAATTGTACAACCAAAAAGTAAGATCTGGTTGTCCCCCCCCTCCCCCAAAAATAAAGCATTGAAATCTTTCTTTAAGCATGCAGGCTATTGTACTTAAGATTCTCCAGCAATGAACCACATGTGAGGAAACAAACCCAGTTCAACAAACCTTGTTTATATTATATATACAATATATGTTTATGATCCTGATATTATATGAAGGACGGAACCGATCTGTCTGATACATAAAATGTAAACTTAATTGTTGCAGATATACTGGCCACAATGTAGTATTCTAATTCTCCAATGATAATTTTTGTTAGACATAAAATAGGCTCAAACTATACATGTGTCTCAGTGAGCGAGAAAGTACAGTATGTCGATCAATGGGGTGTCTGTAAGGGTCTGGTTCTGTCATTCAACAGGCCTAGCGACTATGTGTAAATTCTTGAAGTGAAACTACCAGTCATATGCTCATTGCTAAGATACTTACCAGTTCCGACAAGCTCCATGATGAAGAGACAAATAACTAACAAGATAACTTGCAAGCGCCTCTTTTGCGGTCTGTCACGAAACACTGCTGAAAAGGTTTTGACAAAATGTTCCACTTTAAAAAGCTCCACGCATCTCCTCTTTTCCACTTTTCCTAAATCAGCTTCGACGCTGTCCTCGATTCTTTCGGGCATGCCAAATCTCCCGTACTGCGAAACAGATTCCCTCAGCCATAACAAAACGTAGATGACTATCAACACTTCAACGATGATTATATAAATGAAGACAGCTACAAACCCTAAATTGTCAATCACAAAGCCACTCGTAAAAAGTCCAATACTACTTCCAATGAAAGTCATGGATTCTAAAATACCGAACCGGACAGTACGATTCTCCTCAGTTGTGATGTCACCAAGGTAACTAAACACAGCCGATGTTAAAATCGGGTAAGCTCCAGTGACCCCAAGAATAGCTTGAGCAGCTATTATGATCCACACAGAGGTGTAAATAAAAGAGGCACTAACAATTAAGAAACAAGAGTAAATAATGGTACCCACTGTAGGAAGTAAAATGACCGTCCTTCTGCCTGTGTTATCAGACCATGAACCTAAGAACAATGAACTAATTACAGAAGGTATGGTGAGTGCAAGATTCAATATGATCACCCAATGGGATGCTGCAGAGGAAACTTCTTTCTCTTCATCCTTGTACATTGTTAAGTTGTTACACATCACTGTATCATTGAATTTGATGACGCACACTTTAAAGTAGAGTAACTGCTGAACTGCGATAAATTGGAGAAACGAGCCTAACATGTACAGGAAAAGGACAGGCTCTACGGTGACCACATTTCTGGCCTCGCTAATGGCATGCAGAAGGTTTCCAAGTACCATTTTGCCTGCTTGATAATTTATACCATATAATGAAATTCCTCCAAAAGTGGCTACATCTGTTGGGGAAACAATGATGATGTGAATATCAGAGCTACCAATGAAAACTAATTGTACCTTGTACATTATGTACATTGTTTATTGGCTCAAACCTTCCTTGCTGCCCTCAATATTGTTGTCTTCACAAAAGTCATTTCATTACTCTAATATCAGAACAGGAAAGCAAGTTTCCTATAGCAATGGCAGACCTTAAACATGACAATTTTTAAACTGTTACAATTTACTATTAAACTTGCTATTCTATTGTGTATTATGACTGTCCTTTCATGAATAGTTCATAAATTTGTGGCACGGTGCATTGCTAAATATGACCTGAACACATGAATAGCTAAAATACTCAAGTTAATATATTTATTCACAGACCACAATATCCTAAGAAAGATATGAAATGAAAATTTGTAATGGAAAACTTGTATACGACATTTACAAATTGTATGACGTTTATGTTTGTATTCACACTATAGCCTAGGCCTAGCCTATGCTAATAATATGAATTTTAGAATGCAGCACTCATAATATTCTCATAACAAAATGAGGATTAAGCTTAATGTACATGGACTCTCCTGAATGATATTTAATAATCATACTTAGATGGGAGACTTGTTTGAAGTTAAGTAGTAGTGTAGCCTTACATATTAAAATGCTGGTTAAGTTGGAATAATAATTAATAGTCCCTGGACACCCACTTGAGCCTGGGATTAACCTGGGGATAGCTACCTTAGTCTAGGCCTAGGCTAACTGCCCGATTTGTCACTAAATGTTGTTTGTTGGCACATGTTGGCTGATGCGTGGGGCTTGGACCTAAACAAGGATTAACAGATAGCCAGTGAACAGTTCAAAAGTAATTTCATATTCGTAATGCTCAAGTCCTTGGCGTAAACGGCCTAGTCTACTACTAGTACTACAAGTACCAGATCCACGAAGCATGTGTTATTGTATTTATTACAGATCGGAAAAGTGTGACTAAAATAAACAAAAACTATTCTCTTGGAATAAAAATAAGTGCATTACGTAGAGTTGCATTCTTCTGTAATTTTCAATGTATATTAGGCCTCCAAAATTGCTATAGAAGCAACAAAACATGAGATTTTCGTCATCCACACTAGAACTGTGGAAAGAGGGTGGTCACAATCAAGGAGAGTTATAAGCTAGTTTTAACATGGTAATGCTATGACTGAAATGAGCGGTGGCATTAGGCTACTTCACGTTATGTATAACTTTTTAGTCCATTTATACTAGACAAATTTGCCTAGTTTTTGTATTAATACCAATCATGTGAAAATTATACTCATTATATTTGGTGAACAATTTGCATATCCTACATACAAGACTCTGTGTAGTTCATTTAATAAAGCGTGAAAACACACACTGACGGATATTGCTGCTAGTACGTTAGCACCACCGTTGCAATTCAAAAACTGGAGTTTAAGGATTCTTCGCCGTTGATCCTCCAAATAATTATTCTTGTACGTCAGTACCGTATGATAGGAGAAGGGAGATGGTTCCTCCTCCCGACCCCTCCCCCACCCCACTGGCCTCTCCAATGATTTTCTTAATAAAGGCTTAAGTGACTGAAACATAGAGAAGTATTGCTTGAGGGTTACGATATTCAATGAACACTGCGTTTCTAAGTTAATATGACAATGAACACTTAATTGCGCGCACAAGATTATCACAAAACCATGAACTTTTATATTCCTTACTTATATAACAAGTACTTAAGAGAGTTTTGTGAATTTTTAAACGATTTGACTATTTTAGCATATCTAGAATGTTTGTGTCATTGTATGAGGCCATTCGATTGAAGGGATATAGCGGTTGAATACAATGTAACACTGATCTAGACCAGAGTTCAGTATACCCTTCTGATAGTTGAGAACACCATCTCCATATACTGTTCCTAACTCAAAATATATGATTTATTGTAGGTAAAATAGTATGACCGGCTAATTCCTCTCTATTACTCCAGGAAATGGATCATAGAAGGAAGTCTGTGATGTCTTTTTTTTTCGTGGAAAATGTTCCACAACAACTTTACTTTCCTGTATAATAATCTTCAAGTTCTTGTTGATTTATCCTTGAAATGTGTTACATTTGAAATCATTGCCTAGACGACAATGCCATCTGTATTTGAGAATTTCATCAAAATACAGCTAATGTGTAGACATATTATTTTCCCCTTTGGATTATATTTTAAAGCGAAAACGATTCTGTTAAATTACATTGATGATAACATCACTCTGTTGTTGTGAGATCGTTCAGAACAAATCAGCCTTTACAAAATCATATGACGATGTGGTTTTAACTTTTGGAGGATACAGGAAAATTTCCGACAAGTTTGTAAAGCAAACACCTTCAGTAACTGAAAAAGCGATCATTTAACGATAATCCATTGCAAAAAAAAAATGTAAGCCATTATCTTTCGCCATGCATATATGTATATATTTATATTTTATAAACGCCTATATTACAGCAAGGCGGATACGAGGAAGGAGGCCAGTGTGGACCTGGGGTCATTGACTGCATATCCACATGTATGGGGTCTGGGGGGATTGAAATTTAAGGGGTCATATGGTGAGTTCTGAGGCATATTTAGGCCATTTATTAGATCTAAACGCAAAATTGGGGTAACTTCTGTGGAGCTGTTGTAAACCAGAATACCTGACAGCCAGATATATCTTGAACTAATACCTGCAAATGTGCATGAAACATAACTTTATGTACTTATTTATCGATTGTAAGTTGTTTCTTATCATAAGATATATGTATGTGTCGTATCATCCATTTTCAGGTTCAAGTGGTGATGCCGAACTTGGTAGAATTCTCATTAACTCCAAAATAAGAGATATTAATTCGACTGAATTTACTTTTGTGGCATTTTATAACTGCCATATATGAAGTGCGCTCGGCGATCCTAGAATGGGTCAGTCGTCCCTTAATGTTTAAAATCGGGGGCAAAAGTATGATGTGGCTACAGAGTCCAACAGCTGCTAGTTGGTCACATACCGTAGTAAAGCAATAAATGGGATTATTTGAATCGTCGGTTATAGTCGGTTATCGCTGATTGCATGTCCAGAGGTTTGAAACCGGTAAGGAAGGTCGTAATTCCATTGTAGGCGTTTTCCCCCTATATCGAACAATACTAGTTCTGTTTTGGTGACATATTTGCCTTACTCTAGAGATCAAACATGATGCTAACCAACTCGAAATCATTCGTGATTCCCCAGTCTGGATCTCGAAAAAAAACAGACTTTGTTAAAGAATGGAGGTAAACGACAAAGGCAAATGAAAATATATATAACATATATACATTTATATTCTCGAACGCCTTGTTCAAAAGTAATACACATCGTCCCGCCGACATAACATGCATGTCGGTCAAGTTCCTTTATTGCTGAAATTACATTTTTGATCGTATTCATGTAATTATTTGAATACATTCAACTGAATTACTTACAGATCCAAAGCTGGGTAGAAGGAGGAGGTATATATGGTTTGCATTCAATATATGTTTGCTTCTGGTGAAATATGCTTGAAATTAATTGACGGCTTCACCTGTATGAAGGCATTAACTTGGATTGTGAAGAAAGATAATTGTTGACACGCGCCCTCAAATTTTCGCTACAGCTCTCACAACCATTGAATGGGTACTTATAGTAAGATGATCGCTCTTCCACAGTTTTCTGTTTATTCATCTCCTGGAATTCATTTAAGAAAATCTGTAACTTTGTGCGATAATGATGAGAAAGAGTGTTTAGGTGGTAAAAGCTACAAACAGCTTTCATGAAGGTATCTAAACTGGACCCAGTACACAAGACTTAAACTTTCTTGCTCTGTAACCGCTTACTAACTACCCACAGCCTGCCTAAGACGTTTGACCAATCAAATAAGTATGCTTCTTTTCTCAATACTCCTGATTTGTCGATGGAAATAAATATTCATAGCTTAATTGTGTAATTCACTCAGTACATTTAATGTCATCTTGTTGAATTCGTGCACAAATGCGTACGTTACGTTTTGGTCGCTTTGGTGTATACTATACAGTGTTGGAAGTAGGTACGTTTGTTCGTATTTTATATGTGTACATTAAAAAGTCAGACGTAAATTAAATGGTTGATACTGGACAAACATTTAACCACACAAGAATTGACGTATAAGCCAAGAAGATATTAAACATGTGAGGCTGAAAGCACGTCAACGCATACGATTTTGGAAAATACGTTTTGTACTGTTAATGGCATGGAAAACGACAGACTGTGTTGATTGATTTGCGAGATTAAGCTTACATTCATGACTAGTTTGACCAGTCAAATTCCGTTCGGAGTTTCCTTTATGCGTATTTGTAGGTTAACTTAAACCTGTGATTTATCGTTGTAAACAGAAGGATTAGTCTAGCCTATCCAACCCCAGGTAAGCTCCTATTGCTTACCCAGGACAGGGGATTCAAAAGCTAGCCTAGTTTCAAAGAAATGTCAGAAAGTGATCATAATGGATTAATCAAGCCCTTTCCTGGATATACTACGGATTTTCGATGAGAACATCACAGGAGCATTTAATTAATCTGCATTATGTTGTTATACAAGCAAAATGACTGTGCTATGAAAATTTGTGGGTGCTTTAATTTCTGCTCTGATATTATTTAAGAGGCCGTGCCAAGAGCGTGTATAGTTTGAATTGTGCTTCAAACTTATGAGTGTAGAATTACTGGAGGATACTTTTCAGGAATGTGTCACAAAATACTACTACTAGTTTATTTTGGATGTGAAGGCCAACAGATTTGATTCTATACATACTGAATTTTGCTTGGTATCGCTTGTCAAAAGGATATATGTAGGCCTATATTGGAATGTATGTTTGTTAGGCCTTACTTCGTTTGTTCTTATTGCCATTGTTGTGCCTCAAACAGCTCCAGCTTGAAGTTTTCAACATAATCTAGCATTCCATATACAAGTTAAAAATCTTGCCAGAGTTTTTGTGCTGAAAGGGAACAACTCAGTTAACTCTTTTTTTAAAACATCAACATGTATTTTCCACGTAAACATCTTGCACTGCTGCTTACAGTAGTTTTGATGTTTCTGTCAAGTTTACCAAGAATAGCTGGTGATTTGCCTCAATGTAGACAGTGCAATGAACGGGATGATTGTCAGACAGATCTCGTCTGCCCTGGGCAAATGTTTCTCGATCCGTGTGGATGTTGTATAGAATGTGCCAAGGAACTCGGGGAGACATGTGGGGAGTTGGATGGTGACTATTATGGCCAATGTCGACAAGGATTAATATGTGCAAAAAACTGGGGGACAGATGTTATATTAAACCCACCGCAGACCAAGCAGCCAAGTGTTTGCATAAAAGGTATTGCATCAAGGATTTCATCAAGTGTTGAATTGTATCATCACATATATGTTTTGTATAATTATAAAATTTATCTGTTAAATCACAGATTTCCCTAAAAATAATCTTGTACTCTCTTGGGTACTATTAGGCCAGATAAATCACATATAAAGTTGAAAACTGCTTTCTCATTAATCAATTTGGATAGAATTTGCAAAGAAGTAAAATAATCTCTTAGGCAATATTACTTTGATATTACTTTGATATTACTTTCCTATTTTAAGTGTAAGTCTTAGAAGTGCTCAACTGCCAACCTGTTTTTTTGTTGTAACTTTCAATAAATCCTGTTATGACTCATATTCATCCAAAGCAGTAAATATACATTGTTTGTGACTTCACACCTCTATTTGTAGTGGAATCGATATTCTAGATATTAGTTATTAAGATTTCTAAATATACAGTCTACAGATTGAGCTTATTGATAAAGTCATATGTTGAGTCCCTGACATATGTACTTTGTATTACTTTACCATCCAGATGATGTTTGATAATTAGAGCCTTTTGCATAAGATCAATAATACAGTTTGCATGTAATCGTGGAAGGGCTCCACTATTCTACGACTGTGTGTGTGAGCTGCTGACAGACTAGACAATAATTGGAGCTACAAGTTATAGAACTTAGACTGAAAGATCTATCTATGAGATATTATATATAGAAAAAGAAAATTAATAAACTGAAAAGAAAGGAGAAAGAAAAAATGAAAAAAGAAAGGTTTATTAAAAAACAGTTCTGCTGGAAGATATTGTTATATTGTAGAGTGAAATTTCAGTCAGTATTCTTGCTTATATACAAATTATCCTGAAAACATCAAAATTGTACATTTATTTGAGCTGTGTATGACTACGCATGCCGAGATTACGAAATGATCATATACATTTGTCCATTTCTTTCACTTCGACGGTTGGGGATGGGGTGGTCACCACATGGATGGGGTGGGCGGGGGGGGGGGGGGAACATCGCAAGACAGGACACTTTACTAAGTTGTTACATTTTCCACCAATTCCCCTTTTATTTGAGAATGGGGAAGGGTTTGGGGTTGGGGCAGCTGTACGGGTTGAGGAAATTGGATAGCTGTTTACTATGAGTACAATATCTTGTGTAAGTACTGTATAATCTGTGGTATATGACAAGTGTTGGTTGACTCACTCTTCAGTCTAACAGGATTATACTATCAAAATAAAACAAAACTGTTAGCAAACTTCACAGTTCAACCTCTGAAGAAGATCCTGCTAGGATTGAAACGTCAGGCACTCTTACTTTTACACAGGATAAAATACTATAAGTAAATCAATTTATCCACCTTTTAATGTTGCCTTTTACTAATAATTTTTTTTTTTATAATCCTTTGATCAGTTAATGAAATCCACACTCTAGTTAATACTAGTTAATACTTAGCAGTTTGAATAAACTGTTCTTGTTAAATCCATTCATGCCTGAGCAACCGTTTAATTCCATCTTGTCATGTTTGACACCCTTTTAGATTGGGTTTCTCCTTGGGTGACACTGCAAGTTCAATAATATCCATTGTCTGTTAGGACAGCCAGCCAGATGCCAGTTACCAAGTATTGTCAATC
>KN891123.1:11694-24230 GCA_000934455.1 Apostichopus parvimensis
GTTTCTCCTTGGGTGACACTGCAAGTTCAATAATATCCATTGTCTGTTAGGACAGCCAGCCAGATGCCAGTTACCAAGTATTGTCAATCGGTGGTTTGGCTTATTTGTACTTAGGACTTTGTTTTTTCACTGGCAGTCACATTTGTAGGGTAAACTGTGATAGCCCAGCACTTCACGGAGTCAATGGAGTGAAGAGTTGATAATACACATTTTATGTGATGGCTTTGTGACAGTTATGGTGTCTTGGAGGAGGTAATGGGAGTGGGGGCCGTAGGGGAGTGTAAAGAGAGAGGGGGGGGGGACAGCTTGAGGAAGATGCAGGAAGGCAAAATTACCAAAGGAGAATGATTTTTATTTTCTGTCTTTGCAGAAACAATGTGTACTTTATAAACTTGCTGTGGCATGCATTAAGTGGTATGTACTAGTGTGTTATGAAATGTAAAGTATGTTTGACATCTCTGTAAAAGTAGTTGCATTTAGCTAAGAAATTATCATAAATGACTTACTTTGTGAAGACAGTGTTCGTTAAGGCATGAATGTCATTTATGTTATGTTGAAAAAGTCCCGTGTTGTAAATTTGTCACTTATAAATTCATTTTATATTTATTTTGGTGATTGAATTTTATTTTTTCATTTTATGGTGAAGTTAAGTAATAAAAATGAACATCATAAATGTGCTAGGTATGTTCAAACAAAGCCCCTGCACAGTAATTTATAGGATTGATGATCTTGAAGGATTTACCTGAGCTCCAAGATAATTAAATTCTTGTTCTCAAACCTCAAGACATATCATTGAGGTTGTGGGAGACAACAATTTCAAGTCTTGCATTAAAACTTACTCATTACTCAGGAATACTGTCTGTACAATGGTATTGGTGTGTATGCACAAGACAATTTAATTAAAAAAGCAAAACAAACAAAGTGTTCGAAACTGTTGCATGCACCGATTATTCTGACCTAATTATTACATTGATGTGATCATGCAAAATATACATGGTTGTGTTGTGCAATTTACTATGTTAATCAACGCAGATGATGTTTTGTCGTGTATACGATTGAACAGTATAGGAATAACGTTGACATCAATACAGTAATCACAATGCCACCCAAATGAATTCAGTAATTGATTTTTCAAAGGTTAACTATATACGTAAAAGGTATTTGTTTTTGCATACATTAATTATATTAGACAAACCAACTTTGCTTGCTTGGACATGCAACATCAGATTGGAAGTCCCAGTGAGTCAAGGGAGAACTAGCATACTTCCCTTGAAATAATAGAATAACAACAAGATTCATGCAAGAACAGTACATTCTGATCTCATTTTGTTATCCAAATTAATTAAAATGGCCATAGGCTCAGTTTATAACCCTGACAACCATTAGATGCATCAATAATCTGATTGATTTTTTTTATAAACAAAAGCTTTGAGTTGCTCATTCTTTACAGAAAAGACTAATTCCTGTGGAAAAGAAGTAACTTATATGATAATAGATTTAATAATGTGATTGTGTGATTTTAAGGAACTTGTCAAAACTGAAAAAGGTGAATTTAAAGGTTATCATGAAAGGTATTGGTTTATGACTTTATGAGTGCGTATATATGCATGCATACATGCATACATACATGCATGTATACATGCATGTATACACGCATACACACATACAGTGCATGTAACTGCTCAGGGAAAGATTACTTGACAATTACACACTCATGATAAACTGTTTTGGACAGTTATTTTTGCTCAAGTACGTCTGTTTGTACCAGGGACTGACCACTCTGTGTGTGCGTGTGATGGGTGATGGTTAAACGGTCAGTAGTCAAACATGCTTTAAATTCCCCATTGTTAGCTAGTCACTCTGCACACATGGGTCTCTGTAGGCTCTCTCCTCACTAATGTAAATACCTTGACAGTCCTCTTGAGGGGAAAGGATTCCCAAGCCATTGTTTACCATAAGAATAGGTCTACTCACATTGCCTAACAAATTGAGAGGATGAATGGAGCTTGTTTATGTTGTCACAGTCAACTTGGTATGTAGAATGGCATGTGGACTGGGAGTCCCAGAGAGCCGCATGTAAGATGATCAAAAACATACCTAGAGACAGAGCCAGGATAGATTTCATTTTATGTTGTAAAGCAATCCTGAGTTTAAAACTCCCATAATATATGCGCCGTAGCTGAATCTTAGAATTAATGTATCCTGTACTAATTAATGTCTATAACAAGAATGGAAGTGTTTGAATTAGCTTTGGATGTGTTTGAATTAACTTTGGATATCTGCCAATTTAATTGGCCCCTATCTTTAGTTTCTTGTCTACAGTGTATGGAATCTATACGGTGGCAATTAATGGCATATGTTTGTGTGTAGCATTGTGTTGTACAGTATGTTACTGTATACTGGTTGAACATCTGTTATGTGGATCCATCTTTAAGCGAATCCAAGAGCCGGGGGCGGGGTGGGGGGGGAGGTTGGATAATGGTGACCTTGAAGGGTATTTGAGGTCATCAGAGACTCTAAACAGGATAACTGCAGACGACAACCTTGGACATAAACTTTGCTTGTAGATGATCCAACATTATAGTAAGGGTCACTTTGAGGTCAAAGTCTGAACCGTTGTTAACATGCTAACCGTTGTTAACATGCTAGCCCTTGAAATGAACAGTTTATGTGGAGGGCTACATTAGTTGTAAGAACCGTTGGGTAAAATGTTAGAAACTTGAAAGTATTGTGTGCAATGTTATTGAATGTTGTCATATCAAATATGGCATGGAATCACTATAGGCCTGATGGCTTTATTAGTTTTAGCATCGGATGGAAGGGGCATGGGGATTAGGTTTGAATCCAATCTCTGTATTACGGATATATGCAGGTTTGATCCAGATCAAACTCAGGGAAAACCGCAGTTCAACACGTAGAACTCTGAATCAGATCTTGGCATGTAAAACTAACATCCTCCTTAATCTTAGGTGACCCCTGATTATATGTATGCCATTCCATCTTTACAGTAGGCCTAAGACAATTGATGTTGATGTGATAACCAAATGTTGTAATGTTCCTTTGATTCTCAGACTTGGTTGGACCACAGGACAGCTCTCTCCCAGACTATGAGTACAGTTCTGACTTGTGTGAAGGCACATATTCTGGTTGTAACGATGATGGCGGTGTTTGCGTTTGCGCCCTCAATCTGACAGTTGCTGTGTGTGAAACTCCGTTTGAATTTGCAACGCGAGAAGAATGTCAGGAAGCAAGTGGGCAGCCCTCTTTGGGTAAGATTGCATTTTACATATTTTGATGGTTTACACAAATAATCATCACTCGCTTATGATGATTATTTGAAATCAGTACCCTGAAAGCGATTTTCTAACATACATCACACATCTTTAGGGGCATCAGTATTGGTCGCTATTTATAAGATGGGGTCAAAGTGTTGCATAATTATGACAATTATGTTGAGAATGAAGCAGTACCGTGGACTGGTATGGGTATGTACCTATACAGCTTTGATATATTGAGTCAATGTCTTGATGCTGCTACATGGATTTTTAAGGTGCTCTCTCTAAGCACTGTGCAATAATTCTCCCAAGTTTGAGATAAATCAATATTGGTATGTAAAGTATTAGTTCCAAGCATTACAGAGGAAAGAAAAAACATTTAATCTGAAAAAAAAGAAAACAGAGTAAATTCTTGGTATTCATCATAATCAAGATGTAGAAGGGTAGAACAAACTTGGGGATCTAATTATGGTAGCCAGGTCATTGTCTTTATATGACAGGAGTCGTTATAGGAGGAATTTGGGTTTCTTTTCCAAGTCAATTGTTTGTATGTCAACACTCCCCAGGAGACTGGAGCCTAAACAATCCAATTGGAAGCCTTGTAACCTGTTTTAGTTTGACCAAGGATTATCCTGTTAAGGCTGGAATGCTATAAGAAGCCTAAATTGTTGATTGTTAGGATTTGACAGTCACAGACAGCCACATGTCCAGGTGCAGGCTATTTTAAAACGGGATTGATTAAAGTACATGTATGCATTCCAAAGAAAGAAATCTGTCAGCTCTGTCTGTAAATTTGTGCGTGTGTCCGTTTGCTCTTTGGGAGAGGAAAAAAACAAGGAAGTTTCAACATTGGCAATTAAGTGGACAGTTCTCCCCTATGGATCATATGTAATGACCTAAATATTAGTATTTGTTATTTTCTTGCATAGTCTAGGTTAAACAGGGCTGCATGGGTGGTGCATGTTTGTGCTTGTCACAAGCTGTGGATAAAGAGCTACATAACATGTGATATATGTTTGAACAAAGGGAGTCTGAGTTTCCTTATATTTGGTCTATAGGGAAGAGATTGTTTCCTGGTATTCCATAAACACAATTAGCCACATTGAAGTAAAGCACTGTCATGCTGACATTTCTATGGGCCTAACTGAAGGGCCAATCCTGTATCCTTCTATTGGTTCCTCTCGTAATGATCCTCCCCATCTTCCCCTTCTCCTTCTCTTCATCCTTCCCTCCATCAAAACCTGCTATGTCAGGTTCTATATTCTAATTGCAATTATTCAAACTACAGTAAGATGTACCCTCCTACCGGGGACCCAACCAAATATATTTTGAGAGGCTTAAGCACCACCCAGTAAAAGAAAAATCACAAAGAATTCACCCCACCCCCCCCCACCAGAACTGGCAAACCGAAAATGACAAAAAAATTACTAGTGTACAGTTCATATTATATGAAGTACGTGCGGTGCAACCGAAACAGTCAAAAGTTCTTCAAATTATTTGAAAAAGATGCAAAATATTACACAGTTGTGTATCTAATCACATTCCATTCTACCATAATTCTCTACTGTTGTCCTCATTGATTGCTCACCTAGATGACATCTCTCCCCATCCCCTCCCCTCAGTACAAGAAAGGCCTCCCTGTCATCTACATTATCTTTTAGACGAATTTTCATGTGACCACTGTTCATCATATATGCAGAAAGCAAATTTTGGTAAAATGGGAACATTTTAAAATGGTGATTTTAGTATCAAATATGTATGTAAAATTCAATATCAGTGCAGAGAAAAGTTAAGTCTTTTAACTATTTCTGTAGACATTCTGGGCACATCTGGTAGCCACGATGTTATCTCTATACTGTGGATCCATAATGCACCATGGTAGCCGCAATGTTATCACTTGATCCAGGATGCACGTGCAATTCCCATTTCTTGGGTAATATCCTATTGTAAGTGAGAACTGAACAAGTTTTATACATGTTTTCTTTCTCAGCTCCAGTAAATCCCCTGTGTTGTGATAGATTAAGTCCTGCCAACCAAACTTGCACCTAATTCGCTGGCCTAGATATTTGTCTCCCAAACCACACTGTTTTGTTATCAGTTTAACCTTCTTAACTTAAAAGAATGGACATACCCCACATGGTGATTTATTTAACTGTAGAAAATTGTGCTTGTGGTATTGACTTACTGGCTAGAGTACTTGGAAGGTAAACTTAAGTTTAAAGTTAGAATAGAAAAGAAAAGAGTTTGATCATGATAGATAAGTAAACTAAAGGCATTTGATATAGAATAAGTTGATCGTATGTTCCCCGCCCAATTGACAAGCATGTAGCCATGTACCACGTATTCTAAAGGCACCCGATTTCTTTGTGTAAAAGAAATATATATGCACTGAAACTCGATCTTCACTTCACTGTTTAAACCCTAGTATCTCTCTCACAAACAAACTAACAAACTAGGTAGCCATTAATAGAGCTGTGAACAATTGCATACATGTGAGGTGATCAATTGGCATTAGCAGGTATGAAGGATGTTCACAGGAATCCCTGACTCAAAGAGTCTTTTTGTCAGTGGGATTTCTGTCTGTGCCGACCTACGTGTCACTCTGAAAAATGTTTTTCATGATGGCGAAGAATTATTGTTTCACTAGATCTATATGTAGTTTTAGGAAATTGCAAAATTGTCCTTTTAGGGACTGTTAAATTGAGTAAAGGGGAGCAGCACTCGATGGAACGAAAATCAATAAATTGATGCCTTGATCAACAAATAATAGCATGAAGGGTCTCGTAAGTGTCATCTTACTAAAAATTGACTAAAAAAGATAAGGGATCAGAACGTTTTTAATTTCCATTTTCCTTCTGTTTTGTTGGAATATCCTGTCACAAGTAGGCACTATACAAACTCCCGGAAGTATACACACTGTATCTCATGTTTTCCCTTGCTGTAAGGTTTTGTGAGCCGCCTTCATAGGGTATTATAAACCCTGCGGGCCACAGAAAAGTTTCTCGTTGCCAACCTGTTTACTACGTCTGTCATCGTTCTGTGCACTGTTTTCATAATCAGCCATCTCAGTTTGAAGGGAGTGGCCCTGTGCAACCTCAAGCCAGACTGACCCTGACTCAACTTAATGGTGTGAGTCACGACCTAGATTTCGTTTGTCGTGAAAACCCCATAGTCTAACAGCTGACCCTGACCCACCGAGTGACTGACAGGACACAATGACTGCATTCTGTAAATGACCGGTGCTTCTTTAGGGCACATGCAAAATTGTGTCATTTTTGTTGTGACATAGAGAGTCAGGGCTTGAAAGTGTTTGAAACAATGTCAAGATGGAAATTTGTGGCAATTTGCAATTGCATTCATAGTATACCTATGGTATTCAATGTTACTGCACTGCTGTACACCTGCACTTGGACCTGATTGGTAGTACAGTACAGGTAGTTGAGAGATGGTTTTTTTATTCTTTGATCATACCAGAGCTGAGTTTCTATCTCATATCTAGATGTAGGTCATCAACAGACTGAATGCAATCTTTGAGAATATTTTTCATGTGGCAGGTGAAAATTATTTTTAGTTTCAGTGTATCTGTTGCTTAGCTGAGATCCATGCATGGTTTAATATGAATCTCATGGATATATCATAGTGAAGAGCATTAACCTACCCACCAGCATGTATTTGCGACATGGTCTATAGATATTAAATGATAACCAGCTGGCTGCTATGTACAGTAGTCATAAAAAACAGGCAAACATTTAAGTACTCATTCAGTTACATGACAGAAATGCATATATATAATCAGATAACCCTCAGGTAGAGAGCTATAAATTTATAAAACATTGTGAGTGGGATATAGTTCCCATATTATTTGAAGTGCAGGGAAACATTCTTGTATGAGGGAAGGGGAATTGATTAAGGCACATTGGATGTTGAAAGAGGGTTCCTTTCTTCTATTACTCAATTGTAGAAATAAATAGTCTGTAACTTACGGTAGGAGCATCTAGTTAAAAAGCTGAGCATAGTTTTTTTGGGTGAAATTCGGGCAAATTATTGTTCAAACAGTGAAGTGAATAGTAGAGATATTTAGTGTAAATTAAGTACTTTTAATAAAACGATGGCGAAGAAAAAGAAGCTATTTCGAGAGATGATTGCATAATCGTACTCCTCCTTCTTCCAACACCTACATATAACAATTGTTCCTGGTGTGATCTTGTGCCTAAAGTGGCGGTGTAAAACAGGACATACAGTATATTAAAAATGAAGGGCAGTTTGCCAAGTATCCATAGAAACAGATCTGTTTGATTGTTTTGATAGGTAATAGGTTTTGATAGAATCGTTTAAGTCTCACATAAGTTCTGATCAATTGCTAATTGGTGTATCAAATCAGCATGACGTGTATACTTTACCATTGAAAAGTGAGAAATTTCAAAAATAAAATTAATCGATTTCCAAGGGAACCGCGAATGGAAGAGGTCTCTCGCCAGGTTTTCACCGAGATTTGGTCATCCTCAATGGATTTCTTTGCCATGCCTATCAAAACAGGCAAGTAGCACTATCAAATAAAGAAAAGTGAGTCAATGTCCTCCTGTCTAGAGTGTTAGTATAGATATTAGAGTTGTCTGTGTAACTGGAAGGTCAATGAGTTCACACATTTGTATGAAAATGACAAATTTGAAGATATTGAGATGCTGACTAAAGTAATTATATTTATTAGTCTTATAAGGTACAGGTTGACTATTTGTCTTACAATGCTGTTGTGAATTCAGTAGCTGTGAGATAATAAGATATATTCATCTTTCATCTTTCATCATATGGGGTTTTTCCCTGATATATCATGATACACATGAGTTTTGTAAACAAATTAAATTAATATAAAAAAAAATTAAAAAAAACAATTACGTTTTGGAGATTACGGTGTAGAGAGGAGAACAAAAGGTTGATTTGTATATACACCGAAATGGATCAGTGTTTTGTTATCAGTTTGATCATTGATGTTAAAAAGTGATATGCGAAATTGCTTAGATTTCATCAAGATTTAAAGAGATAACATTAATTCAGTGTAGCTGAGCCAAGTCAACAGAAGGTTAGCCGACCAAACGCTATGATAAGCTGTTTCTTATTTGTGTTGTGACTTTGTCTGTTTGGTTGTTGAAGCAAAGAATCCCACGATATCACTATCAGATCTAGACATGTATGAGAATTTAGTGTACCATGCGTAAAGCATATAGGCCTATATTGAGTCCCATACATGTATACCAATGATATGGTAAACATGCGCCAAGGCTGTGGTACCAGAATCGATGAAAACCTTAGCATCTGGGATTTTGTGGGTTTGACCCCTGGCTGGCCAAAAGTAAGGTGGGGTTTTCTTCACCTCTAGAGGAGATATTCACAGGTTTCCCATCTGAAATACGTGTCTTCCAAAATTTAAAATCACCAAAAATTGGATAGCCAGCCCAACGTGGAGTACTCGTGTATATAATATGGCATAATTTGGCTTCTGCCACATGTGATTGCTTAGTTTCTTACAATAACTGCTTTCCAGGTGGACATTATACATGTGCAGTATGCAACAGAAGGTACAGTAGACTGTTAAATGAGACATATAAAGCCAAGCTTTAATATCAATAATTCTGCATATCAAAGAGATCATGCTGAACAAATACTCTTTAAAAAAACCTAGCAAAGTAATCATTTTTATGTATTTTTGGGAAAAAACAAAGCTGAAAAGTTGGTCATTATATCAAAGGGATGTTTATTGCCAATTTGTCCAGTGTTTGACAGAAGCAATACCAGCAGGCGATGCAGTTGGTTGTTAACCTTAATTAATGTTTTATTATCTTCATGGTGGAAGAAAATATTGCTATTAATCATTGCCTCCCATTGCCTTGAAGTTTGGCACACTATCATTTGATGATTGGTAGATCTACAAATGTACTCCTACCGTACAAATCAGCTATGTGAAATGATACACCATTTTGAACTGATTTCAAAACTGGTCTTCATTCTTGGCTCCATGCTAAAAGTTGCTACTCATACCCTCACGGTGAACTTGCACAGTATGTGCTTTCAAATCCTTTGAGATCTACTATATGCTATGAGAATTATAATGACTTTAAGACTATTTTAAACTGAAATACGGAGCCTTGAAAATTTAGTAGAGCTAAAAATATGCAATCTCTCTTTGGTTATAGATTACTGTGAGGGTGTTGCACTATTTGACTAAGGTTACACATATATATACGCACTAAACGAACCCACATAGTAAAGTGCTATTCGTGATTACCATAAACTTCACTGGTTCTTTATGGGGTGTTACAGAAACAGTCTGCACAGTGCATCTTGAATCCATCTCAACTATAGTGAGGAATCACTGATGTGGTAATGAACATCACTTGGGTACACACAGAGTACAGCATGGGGGATAAACCACCCCTGCTGGTTTGGGAATGTGAGATTAATGAATACAAGTGGACTAACGAAGCCTTTTGGATGCGACTTTGGAATAGTTGAAGGATGACTGGTGGTGCAGAGGTTGCTCTAAATATTTACAGACACATTTTTGCGGTGAACCTGTCGTCGCAAAACTTTCAAAATGTGGATTATGAAGAAACGAAAAAAAAAACATGGGGAAAGAAAGAAAATGCAATGTGTTGACTTTACAGTAGAGGTGCTGCATCGTGTGGCAAAGGTACACAGTGCAATGATGCTGTGGATGCATGGTGCATGTAGTTTCATTAGCAATATAACAGCTAGTTGGGACACTTTTATAATGCTAATACCGCTCACTCTATACTGCCCTCTCGTATCATGCTTAAAAACAATCCTGCTGACAGTATGAACAGTTTCTTACCTTTAAACCTATTATAGAAACATGATATTCATACTGCCCATACTGTCAGTTGTCCTTGTATTGCAAATATATATTGGTAATTTTTTGTCCATATGATACTGTTTGTGTCACAGTGAACAGATATAAGAAGTAAAGAACTGCTTTTGTTGGCAACTGTGCTTTAATATTGAATCACTGAGTCACTGGTTGCCTGTTCACTTTCCCACTATTGACATTATAACTTGTAAAAAAAATATTGATTTCACAAACCTTTCCATGTCTAGTGTTTGATTAAGTTTCTTTATTTCTTTCTCTTTGGCAATAAAGCTTTGGTGAGATCCTTTAATTGCAAATCTGTAACTAAAAGACTGCAGTAAATAAGTCTCATGGGAAGGCAAGTATTTTTTGGTTGGTGGGAAAAAGGCAATGGAAAAAAAAAAAAGTTAAAAAGGAAAACAAAAAACAAAAAAAAAAAAAAAGAAAAAACAAAGCCGAACCAAGGAAGAACTAACCCAACCTTCCAAGGGGGCAAGGGAATAAAAAAAACAAACAAACCCTTTGAGAAGTTTGGAATTCTTGATTGTCTGGCTAAATGAATAGACTTAATTACTTACATGATCCATCAAAGTACATGATGAAGCAACATCATTAATACTGGATATATTGTCTGTGATGTATGTATAGACTGACGACACAGAGTGTATTATGCACTATTTATTAAACCAGAGTGTTGTAAAAAAGTTCACGAAAGGATGAATATTGGCAAGCCACGTATAATTCATGCAGCATAAATTTGTTGTCTTCTTACTGTGACATTTAAATTTGCAGTTCTTCTCTGCAGTTCTGCAGAATTTCGATGGCTGGTTTTGCCGCAATTACCCAGCATGCATGAGACTGAGGTTTTTGTGTTTGCTGCAATTACATAGTATTTAAAGGATCGAGGTGTTTTTAATGAAAATTTCAAAATAAATTGCACAGGATTTAGGTAACTGTAAAAAGGTTTTTTCCAAAATCATTGATAAGATATCTGTAATTGAAAAAAACAAAACAATATATAGTTCAAGCAATCATTCTTGATAGTAAATGTAGTCCTTAGCACTGTATAAGTCAGTCACACATTCAATTGCTTGATATCGCAACAGTTTCAATATCTGCAAAGATAAATGTAGCAACTGTGACATGGTAATTAGCAATACTTGAAAACCAACAAGATTCCAATGGATGTACTGTAAATTACAGAACTGTAAGCCTCGAGAATGGTAGATTTGAGAGGAGACTTGGAATGGAGACGAAGTGGATATTGACCCTGAAGTAAGTAGTTCAGTGGTGTAGCGAAGTGCTAAAATGTAATACCAACTTCTGTGGGCTAGGTAGATTTGAGTGCATATGTATGTAAATAGAGACAGGTAAGTATCGTCATTCGTAAAATGTCCAAGCCAGTAAGTTTTCGGATATTGGCAATATAAGAGATATGTCATAGTTTTGTATATTAGGGGTGATCATGCAGTGATCACACTATATCAAAAAGTTAAGTACACAAGTAGAGTGAAGGCCCGGGTGTTTTGAAGTGGAGCAAATATAACACTAGCCAATGATTATCAAAGAAGGCATTCCCTATTTATTACTACAGGTTTGATCAATTTCTCTGATGGCTCGTAATTTTTCCGATATATATGAAGCTTCACCAAGTCATGTAAACACAAGGTAGATGGAGGGCGGGGGATGGGGTGAAGATTTGGGAATTGGGAACTTTGGGTAATTATATTGGACAGTGACAGAGGGAGTACCAACACTCTGAATGTAGCTGCATGACAGGTACTTAGGATTAAATCCTGTTAGATTAAGATCATTAGTCATCGCACATTAGAGGACCACAGAATAGTGTGTGAGATTTAGAATTGATCAGATCTTATCCCACTGCTTCTCAAGCATGTGTAAGGTTAACTTACATGTGACATTGGATTGGTGTCCCTTTGAACAAAATTTTTGTTGATGATAGTAAATCTTGAAAGTTTGATCTCATGGTAGGTTGCAAGAGACAATGGCAGCTATTCATAGCTGATAATTACTCAGTGAAATTGTGATTGTCTTCTAAGCAGGGATTTGTTTCTATGGATCTCATTCATAATAATAATCTTGAAGAGATTACTAACACAGGCAAGCGGACAATTTTTTCTTCCACTTCTGAGAACATTATCCACTCCAATAAAGTGGTTCATTTATTGTATCATTCAGAGCTACTTGAAAAGTGCTTGAAATTCTAGGTTTCTGGATTTGCAAGGGGGGTTGGGGTGAGGATAGTGTGACATTAAATTTGACAAACAATTGTTTGGGACGTTGAAATAAAGTGCAAAGCTGGTCAGGTGAGATCAAAAAGTGGGTTACTGCCTGAAGTTCCAGATGCTTGTGTTATAGTTGACAGCTTTAAGGGTAAG
>KN891124.1:8456-21100 GCA_000934455.1 Apostichopus parvimensis
TTAGTGTAAACAGGTTACTTATTGTTCATGCAGATATGTCATTAATGTGATCAACAATCGCCTTGGAAACGTTTATTGTTTTAATGTTTGTACAATACAGGACTATGTGTCATGTTGGAGATCTATTTGATGATCTCAGTAATGAATCCAACATAAATAGTGTTAAATATACAGTACTTTATTTTTAAACAATCCTCCAGTAAAGATTGTAAACGTTCGTGTATTTTTCACGTCATGATGTCATCTTCTGATGAAATGGGTTAGATGATGACGTCACGCTGGTAACTGACGATGATTGTTAGTCAGGGATAACTCGTGATTCAATGTGCAGAGGATATGTCACGCGACCGAGGTAAATTATAATCTTGAAAAACTGGTTAAATTCGTTTAAATTGTGTACCTCGACGCCTCGATCTTTACTCTAGCAATGTTCTATTATAGAAAATTGTAGGCATAAATTACAGTAGATATTTTTTTATATTACACACGCTCAAAACTAAAATTATGGCAATATCATCAAGGTGCTGAATGTGTACTGTTAATGCAGCGATCAACTTCAACGGCTGAAAAGACACACATATATTAATGTTATTTAAAAATGGTACTTACAGCAGTCTCAAAATAAAAACCATTAATGAAGCAATTAAACAAAACAATCTTCAAAGTTTGTAATCACAAATAGGCCTATACCTGTTTCACGAAAAGGTCATTAAACACTTTCTTGTTTGATAATTCTTCACACACGACTACAATGTATGTTGAGAGACATTAGTTGAGGTATTTTATTGTACGGAACTTTGGAATGTGTGGCAGAAACTTCTCAAACACTGATTGCAGCTTAATAACTGCAATGAATAGTGAGAGACATTATTTGAGGTAGGTTATATTATAGAACTATGAAATGTGTGGCAGAAACTTTTCAAACAATGATTGCAGCTTAATAACTGCAATGTATGTGAAAGACATTGGTTGAGGTAGTTTATTGTACAGAACTATGAAATGTGTGGCAGAAACGTCTCAAACAAAGATTGTAGCTTTAACTGTTTAATATTTTTGCAGCTTTAACTGTTTAATGTTTGAAGTAATTACTGTATACAATTGGATGGAATATATTAACCTAAACGGCTAGAAAGAGACATGTATCCTAGTACCAAGTACTTCCGCAAAATGAGGTTCCTAGTACCAGGTATCATAGTCCGATCATTACTTTGTAGGATCCGAGCACCCAGTACCCATTTCGGAGTACAGTATTTTAGAAGCCGAGTACCAAGTACGAATTATACTATTTCTAACATGTACATTTAGTTTTTGAAATAAACAAAACCTAATATATATAACTGCTCCCGGTGGTGATTATAAGTAAATGATATAAACCAGTCGAATATGAAGACATTGTTCGTGTCTTGTTATTGTTTGACAAATTTTCAAATTCAAAAAGTCTTAAAACGATGCGTAATAGGGGTCCAAGTGTAATAGTAATACTACAAACATGCTATAAATTGGTATATGTTAGAAACATACATTACTTATGCTTTCTTTGTACATCATATATGTACTGTACGTGATAATATGCTCGGCTATTCCCATTACATACACAAACCAAAAGACCTTGGCAACACCTAATCTCTCCCAAAATTGAATAATACAGATACCGATAGGGTCAAACTTCTTGAAATCGTAGTTACTTACGAGAAACTGATTAAAGTAATGTAAACCTTACGTACTAATGATGAACTGATTAAAGTAATGCAAACCTTACGTACTAATAATGAACTGATTAGAGTAATTTAACTTGAAACGGAAGTGAAATCTTAAGTTTTTCAATCGGACATAATAAGACAAAACAAGACCAAACTGAACAAATGAGATTCTCGCTAAATTCAACCTACTATAACGGTTCTATTTAGAACTTAAATAACATAATGTCATTGTACTATGAAGTCAATGCCTAGGTAAGTTTTTGCTTGGATTAAGTACTATAGAGCTCCTGTGTACTTGTCGACGAGGCACACGACAAGTACTCAACCATCGTCGTATACGTTAACCTTGACCAAATATTTCAATGCAGAAACGCGTAACCCAACGTACCAACCCTGTGACGTGCTACCTTGTGACACTCAAATCTTGTAGTTCTCCTTTAATGTATTGTAACGCTGTCAGCTCCAGTAATGTTCCGAAGTACCCGGTTGGTAAGTAAGGTTGGGGGGGGGGGGTGGTAGGGAGAGACTGGAGGACACCGTAGAATAAAATACACTAACATTGCATCCTGAGATTTATAAATATATATAATTGTCTGTACAATGTACCTGTAGTACATCTCTCACAGTGTGATAAATAAATAAATATATATAAGTAGTAATACCTTAACGACTAAAACACGACACACGGATGACGTACATTAACTAACCGTATCACGGCACAGCTATTCTGTAATGCGCAAGTTGCCTAGCAGCGCGCTAAACTATACACATTGCGTTAAAGACAACGTAGCGCAGTTAATGATGAAACGCGTCAGTCCGCGAACCCTACGCTGCAACGGCCTTGCAACCGCACAAGCAGTTAACCCAGCGCAGCTGCAGAGGGCATCATGTCGATCCATATCTTTTGCAGAAGCCCAAAAATATCCTCTAAACACATTGCCTCTGACAAACTCTATAAAATTCGACAAGGATTCTGCCTGGCAACCTGTTCAAATATATACCAAAATAATGTATAAAAACGCTACTCGCATAGTAATATAAACGACCCCGTAACTGTGTAGAAACCTGGCCAATTACGACATATCCAATAACATTGACACGTACCCGAACCCAATAACGAAGTACAGAGACGAAAACGCCCACCAGACTGTTTACATAAACCCCGGCAACAAGAACCAACTCTCTTCCGGCCAACAATACATTGAAACCCCTAGATACACAGACTAACGCACATACCAGGGACACCCCCTGTTTAAACATTGAACAAAGAAACATGTTATAATGGTTAAACAGGCAAATTAGAAAATATGAACGCACGAGAAAAATAAGGAGCTTTTCGTAACAGTATATTCCATTGCCACTGATGTCTTGGTCGTATAGCTACCACGTTCCTTGTGAAGCTACCCGAACAATGGAATCTAGCAAAGTGGTACATTTCTCGATGTATACCGCAGTTTTCATTTAAAATGGTTTCATTTTGAGTACTTTTTCAAACAATCGAACTGCAGCTGGAACTCACGCAACTAATCAAGACTGTACACAAATGTACATAGACACGAACAGCAGACGACATCACTCGTTGTTCCTTAGCAACACAAATCTTCATGCCGTTTATGCAAGCGCGTATGATATGATAGGAGTGACCGTCGTAAGAAATACGATAGCAATAGCCTTTTCAAAATCTAAGGTAAAATGTGACAGTATCGTAATTAAATAACAATACCAGGAAATATCTCCAAATTTACTACATTTCAATATCTCTGTAAAGATACAAATCTAGGGTAAAGTGATGTTATAAATACATCCATGATAAGTTATTATAGGTTATACATTTTAAGTTATTGTCATAACATATATAGTTCCATAAAATGTTTTGCTCTTCGCTATTGTCTAAAATTCCCAGCAGTTTTTCGTTATTTATCGACTTCATCTTTCTTTCCTTACTTCAACTTTCAACTTTTCTATCACAATTTGATTTTACACCAACATGTCATCTTTTTGTGTCAAATTTCGACCATTTTGGTATAAAAATTTCTCTCATTTTTACATTATATTTGTTTAAGTTTGTCGTATATATAAATGTGTTCATTTCTTTGTAGTTTCTCTATTATTATAACTTTTTATTTTCATAGCCTCTTAACTGTTTTTAATCTCTCATGCGTCTTCAACCACGAGGTAAAATAATATCGAACCGGCTCAATTTTGACGGTTAATCGGTTAATTATTTTAGTTTTAACAGGTTACTTCTTGTTCATGCTCATATGTCATCAATGACTTAATGAATTAATCTTAGAAAAACGGGTTAAACTCGTTAAAATTTGGTATCTCAGACGCCTCAGTCTTTACTCTAACTTTGGTTGGCTTATTAATGATAGGTCTGTATGCCTACCCTCTAAAGAGCAATTCTAGTGAAGAACAAGTTCGGAGCGCACTTCCAAAACTCTCAAGGGGCATATTTTATCGACCGAAGTGGGCACTTTGGTTTTAAAAATCTTATAAAACGGGTTAAATTCGTTAAAATTTGATATCTCAGACGCCTCAGTCTTTTTTCTAGCAATGTACTATTTCAGAAAATTGTAGGCTTATATTACTGCAGATACCTAGCTTCTTGATACTACAAACGCTCAAAACTAAAATGTTTGGCAATACCATCAATTGAGGTGCTGAATTTGTACTGTTAAATCAGCAATCAGCTTCCATTACTAATTCTTATTGCGGCTGAACAGACACAAATATGTTAATGGTTAGTAAACAAAACCATCTTCAAATTGTGTATAATGCAGATATATATATAAAGATATATATATATTTCAAAAAAGGCCATTAACCACTTTCTTGTCTGCTAATTATTCATAAATAACTGCAATTTATGGTCAGAGACAGTGGTTGAGATAGTGTATAGTACATAATTATGGAATGTGTGGCAGAAACTTCTCAATTAATGAAAGCAGCCTTAACTATTTAATATGTTTGCAGCTTTAACTGTTTAATGTTTTTTGCAGTTTTAACTGACTAATATATTTGCAGCTTTAACTGATTAATGTTTAAGGTGATTACTGTATACAATTGGATTGATTATATTTACCTAAACGGTTAGAAATAGACTTGATAATACAAATTTGTACTAGATATTCGGGCAATGTTTCAACATTTCTGGAAGATCAGAAAGAGCTATGGTATTTAATACACTAGACTATGGTACTATATTCAGTTAGAATGGTTTATGATACCAAGTTCAATATCGAACATGAATTTAATGTTAAGCCATGCCCAATCATTAATAAACTTGACAGAGTTTAATCCAGCATATGTTACTTAAAGTTATTATTTGTAGACAGTTGTCACATATTTGTACACATGCCAACATAAATGTGTATACGCCTCACATATGATAAACAAAACCAGAATGCAAACATGCAGAACGTGGTTTCGGTGTGTTAACAACATTTCTTCATGCGGCGCTCATAATCTGATATTAAAACTAGAATCTCATGTTAAGCCATATTCAGTCACAGCCATAAATATTCATGAGACCAGCACCCAAAATACTATGGATCATCTACTGCACATGACCAACTTATAAACCAATATTGATACCAATAAAACATATCCTTCTTGAAAAAACATAATTACAAAATATATCTAGCTGATATTTATCTGGTAACATAACTCATGCATAACTTATGAGATGCTTTATAAACACGTGTATACCACTATTTATTTTCATACAAAATCATGCTAAGTTCCTAACATATCAACATTTTATTCTTTCTTTTTAAGCCCTGCTCACTCATTAATATTCATCGGACCTTTACAATAAAAAACAACAGAGAACATCTACTACCACCAACACATGTACCAAGTATAACTTTGAACTAGCTTATGTACAAATGCTTTATACAGCAGATTTAACTCTGGTGTCACCAATCATTCATATTTAGTGATGTGATGGCATTCAAATACCTGCATATACTCCATACCGAATATGAAGCAGATCATGCTCACAGCTGCAAAGAATAATGATCTTTTAAGAATTTATTTTAAGCCCCTCCTACTCATTAATATTCAAGAGATCTGCACCTGGGGTTACCTACTACCCATGACCATCATATATACCAAGTATGATATTAATGCAACATGGTTCCTGAGATAGTGTTACCAAGTTCAAGACCACATAAATACACATTCACACATCAACTTAACTCAGTGGACATGATCATTCTGCCATGAACTTGAATGAAAAAGGGGGAAAACACTCATTGTTCAAACAACAGGCCCTACGAAAGGTTAAGTAAGCCTCTATCAAGTATACAGAAAACAAAGGAAATTTAAGGTGCATAAATGTTGTGACATGATAGGTTATTGCACAAGCAGTACCTTTCTTTTTTATGACTAAACTCAAACATTTCATATCTCAGCAGCAGAAAAGATGTCTTTTGAATTCTCCCCCCCCCCACCCGACCCCCCATTTAGCCCTCTTCAGCGGGGTGGGCTACTACTGTAAATCGGTATTTGCTTCCAAGTTGTTACAAGTTCGTAAAGCAGCTGTTTGCGTTTTGTCGCCGTTTTCCCACTTTGTCCATCGAGTTTTTTTACATGTATTCATCACAAAACAGCAAACTTAGATATTAGACAAGTTTATCCCCAAGAGCATCATGGCAGTAATTAAGGACATCTAATAATGAGTAGATTGTTTTCCGACAAATTTCTCATTTAGAATTCCCCAAATCCACAAGTTTGAATTCAACCAATCAGTGAATAAGCTGACAAGTTTATATATGAGCCATTGCTTAAAATAGATTCATTCATAGCAATCCGAAAAAGTTGAGTCGTTATCACAGCTATACACAATGCAGGGGCGGATCCGGGGGCCCGGGGCCCGGGGCCCGGCCCCCCCCCCCCCTTTTTGAAAATCCTGATTTTTTTTTTTTACCGCGTTCGAGGGAAAGGGCCCCATGCGTGATGAAAAATTTAAAAGAAAAAAAATCATATGGAGTCTCGAAGTGTGAAAATTATTTGTATACAAAAATGTAGGTGTTGGGTAGGGTGAGCCGTACGGCACTTGTATGCAAGGAGGAATACCAGACGAATGATGCTTTGCAACCCACTTGCAGACTGACAATCTCCTCCATTATTCAGGAACATTCTGAGATAATATAGCTGTGCCTTTCTTTGTATGAGTATTGACAGTCCACACTCTTTTGGTCCCTATGGCAAGGGGTTATTTTGATGATGACAACATTTCAGAGTTGACTATTATCAGTACCATGATGTCATGACTTCCATGTTTTAACGGTTTTGCTGCCCGCAGACTGAGATTGGACAACTTCCTCTGGATACAGACTGCCCTTTCTAAATTTGAGCTATTCTGTTTATCTGTTATTGTTGCTATCATTATTAAAAGTATTCAAAATGACTATTTATTATGCTGGAATCATTGATTCTAGATATAGCTGTTAGAAATTTATGTATCGCTGCTCAGAAAGTTCCTTATGGGGGATAAACTCTATTAATTATGTGTTCTGTGGACCACCATCGAATGGAGTCATGAGATAGTTCGAGGTTTATTCCGTCATCTGTTCGATCGAGATACCCACATGACATGAACATACTCATCCATTGCCTAGTGATCCATGTAAGAATGATAGTTTTCATTGCAACTTACCCTAGTATTGCTTGACCTCACGAGGCTACTTTTAAGAACATGAAATTATTGCACCTTAATGATATCCCACGTGTAATTTTTTGTAAAATAAACTTGCAAAAAGAGTACACCATCATTCTGATCAAGTGAAGGTGAGAGGGGCACTCTGACTGCATCAATAGTCTCCATCTGGAAGGGGGCATCCAAGATGAAATGGCCTGGAGTAGCCTGGTAAAAAGTAGTTTGCATCACCACCTACTCCCCAAAGACGTAAATCCCAGCTCATTGCTCGAAATTGCAAATACATGCCCGGCAAACCATGAATACATGATTTATTTGGAAATAAATTTTACTCCAAACTTTCACGAAAAGTAGCACCAGATTGCACCGAGGACCTCCATATTTTGTGAAATTTTCCACTCCCCTTAGACCCCTCCCCCAGGACGACGATTAGGCATTTCCCATCTGCCCCCCCCCCCTTCGGCGAAATTCTGGATCCGCCACTGCAATGTACACAAATAAAGCATAGTGTTGTAGTACATATTGGTGCACTTGGTTGCTTACGACGCCGGCAAAGCGAAAATTATTTACCTCATTATTTAATGACGTTCATAGAATTAATTTTTCATGTTATGGGCGGGGTTTATTGCGATCATAACGGAAAATACCTTCGAGAAAAACAACAATCAAATTTGTAAATTATTCGACTTTATACCACCATTTGAAGTTAGATTTGAATAGATAAACTAGTTATGTATCGTGGGGTCAATGAGGTTGAGATAATCATATAAAAGGACGCAAAAAGCTGATTTAAGATTCATATAAGTAGACCTCGATTACTCTCTTGATACCAAACACAAAATGATCATTCTGTTTAGCGTTTGGTTCGATTGTAACGAATCTATAAGTAAACATAATTTTCGTGACAGTCATTCAACTTCAATTTCTAATACAAGATGGCAATCATGGCTTTTAAAACAAAAGTACCTTTACTAAACCGTTTACTGGCAATTATGTAAATACAAACTTCGTTCTTTTAGTCTCTCCCGAACTACTTGCTCCTTAGATTTCAAGTTCCATAAATATACACGTGAGAACGACGAATGCAATGGCTTTTGTTTGTATCCCATCACCGTGGTGGGGATCCGATGACCACAGACTACAGTATTATCAGGTATTTCGTGTTCTCTCGCAGCGGTTTTCTTTCATTTTTGATCCTACCCACACCATGAATATACGTTCATGGTATAAAATAATTGTTCGTAAAATTCGATTAATGACCAAAGTGATAGCACATCAGTTGAAACAGTCCTCACTGGAAGTGTGAACTATAGATTGTAAGCAGTGTTGATCAGTGTGGATTAAGGTTGTTAAGTGTAGGGAACATATCCAGTAATTGAGAAGACCTAGCTGTGTAGGTCTGGATTTAAAGCTTGAGAAACCAAACCTACAATTACTGTATTCACATTAACGACATTTTGCGTCCAGCATATTGCAGTGTACAACGTATAGCGTAGCAAAGACAGTGTAATTTTACAAAATTAGTAGTCGGGTAAGTTCCGTATGCAGAAAATCTTAACTTAAATCTTGAACAGTTGAAACCACTCATGCGAATTTGTTGCCACAAAGAGACAATAACTGTAATAGAGAAATATAGACACAGTGACGTCAGACGGAATAATTGTATCATGGCAACCGTTACGGAGTTTAAGCACTTTATAATTTTTTGGCTGTAATAATAATCGCTTCGAAGAAAATGTTGATTGTTCAAGGCATAGTCCAGTTTTTCTTTATAATATGTTGATGGGAGGGAACTGGGGTACAATTCTATTGCCTGGCTATCAGGTCTTGTACTATCCCCACCTTCCTTAATTCCTTCATTGATTAGTACAATCTATGAACTGTATATACTTTCAAGGTACTTGTACCAGAACAGGGGTTCTAGTTGTTGATAGGTGTCTTACCAAACAAAATACATGTAAACTATATCATGTTCGGTAGACGGGATGTAGGGGGTACGTTGGCTCTCGTAGGGACCTGTGATTCGTTATTTTATGTTTATTCGTTAACTTCCTAGACACCATAGCCCAAATTAAACCTCTCTATTCCGCGACGCGAATGTGAACGGGCTTTGTGTAGAGCAATGAATGATGGAAATTATTGCATGTAGATTAACTAAACAAAGAAGAAAGTGAACCAGATAGGTGAGTTCAAAATCAACAAGAAAAGGACATAACACATACACAGGCTCACCAAAAAATGAAATAACTTGAATACAAATTGACACTAACTGAAGTCTAGCGTGTCTGTGTGTGTGTAGGGGAAGGGGGGTGGGGAGCGGTGGATTCCCTCTTTGTCACAAGGTCCTGCACTATACCCACCTCCCTTAGTTCCTACATTGATTAGTACAATCTATTAGTCTTATTTACTTACCTAATCAGGTTTTATTTGGATATCCTTTGTTCTGGTGTAATTATCATTGACTCAATGACCTCTAGTTTCAATAACATGGAAATCCTTCATGTTATATTCAATCCTTGGTTATTGGTTCCGGTATCGAATGGTCCTGGAATGGGAGGTTGTGTCCAACTGTTTGGTTGAGGAAGTGTTGATTAACATACAATGCCATAGTATTAGATCAAGCTTTCCTAAATCTAAGGTGAATGTGACAGTATCTGAATTTCATTACAAAAACCATTCAATACGTCCAAACTGTGTAGACATCAATCCGATATTTGAAGCTAATTTCAGGAACACATCCACTACTTTATCGCCGTGTTAAAACCTGTCGTACAACTGATGCGCCATACGTTCTGATTTGATTATTTGGTTACACTCATATTCTGTGTACTTTTATTTAAAAGATCTGTTTTCAGATATGAGTCATTTCTTCAGTAAACGTTAGGAACATAACAAATATATTCATAATTATCCAACCGAGTCGGAGGCCAGTACTACATATACAATAGCAGGGAAACGTCAGTTACTAAATTTATACACTGATGGCGTGAAAGCCTTTGTAACGCCTTTGCGAATTTTCCTGCTTAAGTAACGCTTAAGTGACTTCTTAAAAGTAGCCCTAGGCTATATACTTTTTTCCTTCTATTATTTATCGCCATAGGTAAATAGATTGATCAACGAAGATTGAATTTGAATACATAATTTATATCAGAGGAACAATTAAGTCGGTTCCTCTGTTAGCTGTTGTTTTAAGATTTGCTTTTTTCTTCTCCAATCCGATCGATCTTTTAGGAAATATTATAGCCTAAGCATTGTTTGTTTCTTCCGTTGGTAAAGATATGAATATTCTCCTAGATTCGCTTAGGAGGTTAACAGAATAAACGTTTGAAATTTAACACAATGATTCCATATTTATATTCAACCAGCAGCTGCACGTAAAGTTCCTGTTTTCCATGATTTGAATGATTTCACATAGCTACTATTTGACTGTTTACACCAGTGTAATTTATAAGACAATTTTTGTAATAAAGGTTAAAGAAAATCATGAGCAAGTCCAAGTTTATTAATGATGGGTTATACTCTGCTTATCGATGTGAACCTATTCAATAGGCCTATAATAAGTCAATTGTTCTGGTTGTTGAAGAATTGATCAAATAGAATTATATAAAGCAAAACTGAAGAAATAGCAACAGTGTTGTAGCCAGGTACATGTATCCTAGTACCGAGTACTTCCGCAAAATGAGGTTCCGAGTACCAGGTATCATAGTCCGATGACTACTTTGTAGGATCCGAGCACCGAGTACCCATTTCGGAGTACAGTATTTTAGAAGCCGAGTACCGAGTACGAATTATACTATTTCTAACATGTACATTTGGTTTTTGAAATATACAAAACCTAATATGTATAACTGCTCCCGGTGGTGATTATAAGTAAATGATATAAACCAGTCGAATATGAAGACATTGTTCGTGTCTTGTTATTGTTTGACAAATTTTCAAATTTTAAAAGTCTTAAAACGATGGGTTAATAAGGGTCCAAGTGTAATGGTAATACTACAAACATGCTATAAATTGGTATATGTTAGAAACATACATTACTTATGCTTTCTTTGTACATCCTATATGTACTGTCCGTGATAATAAACTCGGCTATTCCCATTACATACACAAACAAAAAGACCTTGGCAACACCAAATCTCTCCCAAAATTGAATAATACAGCTACCGATACGGTCAAACTTCTTGAAATCGTAGTTACTAATGAGAAACTGATTAAAGTTATTTAAACCGTACATACTAACGAGGAACTGATTAAAATAATGTAAACCTTACGTAATAATAATGAACTGATTAAAGTAATTTAACTTGAAACGGAAGTGAAATCTTTTGTTTTTCAATCGGACATAATAGACCAAATTGAACAGCTCCAGTAATGACGTGAAAGCCTTTGTAACGCCTTTTCGAATTGTCCTGTTTTAAGTAACGCTTGTTGGTTTTGACACGCACTTTGAATATGGGAACTGTTCAAATGAGATTCTTGCTAAATTCAACCAACTATAAAGGTTCTATTTAGAACTTAAATCACATAATGTCATTGCACTATGAAGTCAATGCCTAGGTAAGTTTTAGCTTGGATTAAGTACTATAGAGCTCCTGTGTACTTGTCGACGAGGCACAAGACAAGTACTCAACCATCTCAAGTACTAACCTTGACCAAATATTTCAATGCAGAATCGCGTAAACCAACGTACCAACCCTGTGGCGTGCTACCTTGTGACACTCAAATCTTGTAGTACTCCTTTAATGTATTGTAACGCTGTCAGCTCCAGTAATGTTCCGAAGTATCCGGTTGGTAAGTAAGGTTGGGGGGGGGGTGGTAGGGAGAGACTGGAGGACACCGTAGAATAAAATACACTAACAGTGCATCCTGAGATTTATAAATATATATAATTGTCTATACAATGTACCTGTAGTACATCTCTCGCAGAGTGATAAACAAATAAATATATATAAGTAGGAATACCTTAACGGATGACGTACATTAACTAACCGTATCACGGCACAGCTATTCTGTAATGCGCAAGTTGCCTAGCAGCGCGCTAAACTATACACATTGCGTTAAAGCATGGGCGTCAATCCAGGGGGGGACGGGGGGACACGTCCCCCCGCCACGTTTCGATGGGTGGGGGACACAATATCAAATGTCCCCCCACACATTTGGAGAAAGAGCAGTGTCTATTTGGTTAGGGCTTACACATCTCAGGATTCATATCATCGAATATCACTCAATGTTGCTGAATGGAGAATTCCACCCAGATCTCGTGAGTTGGTACCCTGAGC
>KN891124.1:24040-34863 GCA_000934455.1 Apostichopus parvimensis
CCGAACCCAATAACGAAGTACAGAGACGAAAACGCCCACCAGACTGTTTACATAAACCCCGGCAACAAGAACCAACTCTCTTCCAAACAGCAATACATTGAAACCCCTAGATACACAGACTAACGCACAAACAAGGGACACCCCCTGTTTAAACATTAAACAAAGAAACATGTTATAACGGTAAAACAGGCAAATTAGACAATTTGAACGCACGAGAAAAATAAGGAGCTTTTCGTAACAGTATATTCCATAGCCACTGATGTCTTGGTCGTATAGCTAACACGTTCCTTGTGAAGCTACCCGAACAATGGAATCTAGCAAAGTGGTACATTTCTCGATGTATACCGCAGTTTCATTTAAAATATTTTCATTTTGAGTACTTTTTCAAACAATCGAACTGCAGCTGGAACTCACGCAACTAATCAAGACTGTACACAAATGTACATAGACACGAACAGCAGACGACATCACTCGTTGTTCCTTAGCAACACAAATATTCATGCCGTTTATGCAAGCGCGTATGATATGATAGGAGTGACCGTCGTAAGAAATACGATAGCAATAGCCTTTTCAAAATCTAAGGTAAAATGTGACAGTATCGTAATTAAATTACAAAACTAGTAAATATCTCCAAATTTACTACATTTAATACTTCTGTAAAGATACAAATCTAGGGTAAAGTGATGTTATAAATACATCCATGAATAAGTTATTATAAGTTATACATTAAAAGTTTTCCATGATAAGTCATTGTCATCACATATACATTTCCATAAAATGTTTTGCTCTTCGCTATTGTCTAAAATTCCCAGCAGTTTTTCGTTATTTATCGACTTCAACTTTCTTTCCTTACTTCAACTTTCAACTTTTCTATCACAATTTGATTTTACACCAACATGTCATCTTTTTGTGTCAAATTTCGACCATATTGGTGTAAAAAATTTTCTCAATTTTTTACATTATATTTGTTTAAGCTTGTCGAATATATAAATGTGTTCATTTTTTTGTAGTTTCTCTATTATTATAACTTTTTATTTTCATAGCCTCTTAACTGTTTTCAATCTCTCATGCGTCTTCAACCACGAGGTAAAACAAAATCGAACCAGTTCAATTTTGACGGTTAATCGGTTTATTATTTTAGTGTTAACAGGTTACTTCTTGTTCATGCTCATATGTCATCAATGACTTAATGAATTAATCTTAGAAAAACGGGTTAAACTCGTTAAAATTTGGTATCTCAGACTTCTCAGTCTTTACTTAACTTTGGTTGGTTTATTGATGATAGGTCTATATGCCTAGCCTCTTAAGAGCAATGCTAGTGAAGAAAAAGTTCGGAGCGCACTCCCAAACTTTTAAAAGGTCAAATTCTATCGACCGAAGTGGGCACTTTGGTTTTTAAAAATCTTAAAAAACGGGTTTAATTCGGTTAAATTTGGTATCTCAGACGCCTCAGTCTTTAGTCTAACTTTGGTTGGTTTATAGGTATATATGCCTACGCTCTAAAGAGCAATTCTAGTGAAGAACAAGTCCGGAGCGCACTTCCAAAACTTTGAAAGGGGCATATTCTATCGACCAAAGTGGGCACTTTGGTTTGTAAACATCTTAAAAAACGGGTTAAATTCGTTAAAGTTTGGTATCTCAGACGACTCAGTCTGTAATCTAACTTTGGTTGGTTTATTAATGATAGGTCTTTTACCTACCTCATAAGAGCAATTCTAGGAAAGAACAACTTCGGAGCACAATTCAAAAACTTTAAAGGGGCATTTTCTATCGACGGAAGTGGGCATTTTGGTTTGTAAAATCTTTAAAAAAAAAAGTTAAATTCGTTTAAAGTTGATATCACAGACGCCTCAGTCTCTAGTCTAACTTTGGTTGGTTTATTTATGATAGGTATATATGCCTACGCTCTAAAGAGCAATTAAGTGAAGAACAAGTCCGGAGCGCACTCCAAAACTTTTAAAGGGGCATTTTATATCGACGGAAGTGGGCATTTTGGTTTGTAAAATCTTTAAAAAAAAAAGTTAAATTCGTTTAAAGTTGATATCACAGACGCCTCAGTCTTTAGTCTAACTTTGGTTGGTTTATTTATGATAGGTATATATGCCTACGCTCTAAAGAGCAATTAAGTGAAGAACAAGTCCGGAGCGCACTTCCAAAACTTTTAAAGGGGCATATTCTATCGACCAAAGTGGGCATTTTGGTTTGTAAAAATCTTAAAAGACGGGTTAAATACGTTTAAATTTGATATCTCAGACGCCTCAGTCTTTACTCTAGCAATGTGCTATTTCAGAAAATTGTAGGCTTAAAGTACAGCAGATACCTTGATACATTGATACTGCAAACGCTCAAAACTAAATGATTGGCAATACCAGCATCAAAGTGCTGAATTTGTACTGTTAAAGCAACAATCAGCTTTCATTACTAACTCTTATTGCGGCTTAACAGACACAAATATGTTACTGGTTAGTAAACAAAACCATCTTCAAATTGTGTATATTACAGAAATGTCTATTTCACAAAAAGGCAATTAACCACATTCTTGTCTGCTAATTATTCACAAATAACTGCAATTTGTGTTGAGAGACAGTGGTTGAGATAGTGTATAGTACAGAACTATGGAATGTGTGGCAGATACTTCTCAATTAATGAAAGCAGCCTTAACTATTCAATATTTTTGCAGCTTTACCTGTTTCATATTTTTGCAGTTTTAGCTGTTAAATATATTTGCAGCTTTAACTGAATTAATGTTTGAAGTAATTACTGTATACAATTGGATTGATTATATTACCTAAACGGTTAGAAATAGGCTTGATAATACAAATTTGTACTAGATATTCGGGCAATGTTTCAACATTGCTGGTTGATCAGAAAGTGCTAGAAAGGTTTACGATACCAAGTTCAATATCGAACATGAATTTAATGTTAAGCCATGCCCAATCATAAATATTCTTGACAGAGTTTAATCCAGCATATGTCATTTAAGTTATTATTTGTAGGCAGTTGTCACATATTTTTACACATGACAACATAAATGTGTATACGCCTCAGGTATGATAACAAAACTAGAATGCAAATATGCAGAAGGTGGTTCCGATTTCTTCATGCGGCGCTCATAATCTGATATTAAAACTAGAATATCATGTTAAGCCATATTCAGTCACAGTCATAAATATTCATGAGACCAGCACCCAAAATACTATGGATCATCTACTGCACATGACCAACTTATAAACCAATATTGATACCAATACAACATACCCTTCTTGAAATAACATAATTGCAAAATATATCATAACTCATGCATAACTAATGAGATGCTATATAAACACTTGTATACCACTTTATGTTTTCATACAAAATCATGCTAAGTTCCTAAGATATCAACATTTTTTCTTTCTGTTTAAGCCCTGCTCACTCATTAATATTCATCGCACCTTTACAAAACAACAGAGATAATCTACTACGCATGACCAACACTTTAAACTAACTTATGTACAAATGCTTTATCTAGCAGATTTAACTCTGGTGTCACCAATCATTCATATTTAGTGATGTGATGGCATTCAAATACCTGCATTTACTCCATACCAAATCTGAAGCAGATCATGCTCACAGCTGCAAAGAATAATGATATTTAAAGAAATTATGTAAGCCCCGCCTTCTGATTAATATTCAAGAGATAGGCACCTGGGGTTACCTATATGACCAACATATATACCAAGTATGATATTAATGCAACTTGGTTCCTGAGATAGTGTTACCAAGTTCAAGACCACATATAAATACACATACACACATCTACTTAACTGGACATGATCACTCTGCCCAGAACTTGAAGAAACGGAGGAAAAACACTCATTGATCAAACAACAGGCCCTACCAAAGGTTAAGTCAGCCTCTTTTAATTATAAAAGAAAATAAAGGCAATTTAAGGTGCATACATGTTGTGACATGATAGGTTATTGCCCATTCAGTACTTTTCTTTTTTATGACTAAACTCAAACATTTATAACAAAAAATGTGTCCCTCGAATTCTCCCCCCCCGACCCCCCCCCCATTTAGCCCTCTTCAGCGGGGAGGGCTACTGTAAACCGGTATTTGTTTGCAAGTTGTAACAAGTTTTTAAAGCAGCTTTTTGCGTTTTGTCGCCGTTTATTCACCCTTTTGACATGTCCATCGAGTTTTTTACATGTATTTATCACAAAACAGCAAACTAATATATTAGCCAAGTTTTTCCCCTGCCAAGAGCATCATTGGCCAGTAATTAAGGACTTCTGCAGATAATGAGTATAGTGTCTTCTGACAAATTCCTCATTTAAAAATTAATCGCATACAGTTCCCGACATCCAATAGTTTGAATTCAACTAATCAGTGAATAGCTGACAAGTATATATATATGAGCCATTGCTTAAAATAGATTCATTCACAGCAATCCGAAAAATTGGAGTCGTTATCACAGCCATACAGAATATATACAAATAAAGCATAGTGTTGTAGTACATACTGATGTTCTGGGTTGGGTACGATGCTGGCAATGTGAAAATTATTTACCTCATTATTCAATGACGTTCAAAGAATTTAAATATGCATTTTATAGGCGGGGTTTATTGCGATCCTAACGGAAAAAATCACCGAGAAAAACAACGTTCAAATTTGTAAATTATTCGACTTTATACTACCATTTGAAGTTAGATTTGAATAGATAAACTAGTTATGTATGTCGTTATGGCATCGTGGGTCAATGAGGTTGAGAAAACCATAGAAAAGGACGATAAAAGCTGCTTTAAGATTCATATAAATATACCTCGATTACTCTCCTGATACCAAACACAAAGTGATCTTCTGTTTAGCGTTTGGTTCGACATAATTTCGACATAATTTGCGTGACACTCATTCAACTTCAATTTCTAATACAAGATGGCAATCCTGGCTTTTAAAACAAAAGTACCTTTACTAAACCGTTTACTGGCATTTATGTAAAAAAAACTTCGTTCTTTTAGTCTCTCCCCAACTACTTGCTTCCTTAGATGTCAAGTTCCATAAATATACACTTGGGAACGAAGAATGCAATGACTTTTGTTTGTATCCCATCACCGTGGTGGGGATCCATTGACCACAAACTACAGTATTATCAGGTATTTCGTGTTCTCTCGCAGCGGTTTTCTTTCATTTTGATCCTACCCACACTATGAATATACGTTCATGGTATAAAATAATTGTTCGTAAAATTCGATTAATGACTAGTCTATGATTAGAGTGATAGCTCATCAGTTGAAACAGTCCTCCCTGGAAGTGTGCACTATAGATAGTAAGCAATGTTGATCAGTGTGGATTAAGGTAGATCAGTGTAGGGAACATGTCCAGTAATTGAGAAGACCTAGCTGTGTAGATTTGGATTTAAAGCTTGCAGAAACTAAACTTAAAATATCTTTATTCACATTAAAGACATTTTGCTTCCTGCATATTGCAGTGTACAACATCTGGTATAGCGAAGACAGGGTACTTTTACAAACTTAGTAATCGGGTAAGTTCCGTATGCAGAAAATACTTTATGCAGAAAGAACAATTGAAACCACTCATGAGAATTTGTTGCCGCAAAGAGACAATACTTGTAATAGAAAATTGTAGACACAGTGACGTCAGACGGAATATTGGTATCGTGGCAACCGTTACGGAGTTAAATCACTTATAATTGTTTTTGCTGTAAAAATAGACGCTTCGAAGAAAAGGAGCTTTTGTTGTTCAAGGCATAGTCCATGATATATATTTTGTTTAATATGTTGATGGGAGGGGACTGGGGTACAATTCTATTGTCTTGTACTATCCCCTCCTTCCTTAATACCTTCATTGATTAGTACAATCTATTAACTGTATATACTTTCAAGGTACTTGTACCAGTACAGGGGTTCTAGTTGGTGATAGGTGTCTTACCAAACAAAATACATGTAAACTATATAATGTACGGTAGACGGGATGGGGGGAACGTTGGCTCTCGTAGGGACCTGTGATTCGTTATTTTATGTTTATTCGTTAAGTTACTAGACACAATTGCTCAATTTAAACCTCTCTATTCCGCAACGGGAATGTGAACGGGCTATGTGTAGAGCAACAAATGATGGCAATATTTGCATGTAGATTACATAAACAAAGAAGAAAGTGAAACACATAGGTGAGTTCAGAATCAGCAACAAAAGGACATAACACATACACAAGCTCACCCAAAATGAAAAAAACTTGAATACAAATTGACACTAAATAGTAGTCTATAGCGTGTCTGTGTGTGTGTAGGGGAAGGGGGGGTGGTGGATTCCCTCTTTGTCACAAGGTCCTGCACTATGCCCACCTCCCTTAGTTCCTACATTGATTAGTACAATTTATTAGCCTTATTTACTTACCTAATCAGGTTCAATTGGATTTCCTTTGTTCTGGTGTAATTATCATTGACTCAATGACCTCTAGTTTCAATAACATGGAAATCCTTCATGTTATTTTAATCCTTGGTTATTGGTTCCGGTATCGAATGGTCCTGGAATGGGAGGTTGTGTCCAACTGTTTGGTTGAGGAAGTGTTGATTAACATACAATGCCATAGTATTAGATCAAGCTTTCCTAAATCTTAGGTGAATGTGACAGTATCTGAATTCCATTACAAAACCAGTCAATACGTCCAAACTGTGCAGACATCAATCCGATATATAAAGCTATTTTCAGGAACAGATCCACTACTTCATCGCCGTGTTAAAACCTGTCGTACAACTGATGCGCCATACGTTCTGATTTGATTATTTGGTTACACTCATATTCTGTGTACTTTTATTTAAGCAATCTTTTTTTTCAGATATGAGTCATTTCTTCAGTAAACGTTAGGAACATAACAAATCTATTCATAATTATCCAACCGAGTCGGAGGCATTACTACATATACAATAGCAGGGAAACACCAGTTACTAAATTTACACACCGATGACGTGAAAGCCTTTGTAACGCCTTTGCGAATTGTCCTGTCTTAAGTAACGCTTAAGTGACTTCTTAAAAATGGCCCTAGGCTATATACTTTTTTTCTTCTATTATTTTATCGCCATAGGTAAATAGATTGATCACCGAAGATTGAATTTGAATACATAATTTAAATCAGAGGAACAATTAAGTCGGTTCCTCTGTTAGCTGTTGTTTTAAGATTTGTTTTTTTCTTCTCCAATCCGATCGATATTTTAGGAAATGTTATAGCCTGAGCATTGTTTGTTTCTTCCGTTGGTAAAGATATGAATATTCTCCTAGATTCGCTTAGGAGGTTTACAGAATAAATGTTTGAAATTTAACACAATTATTCCATATTAATATTCAACCAGCAGCTGCACGTAAAGTTCCTGTGTTCCATGATTTGAATGATTTCACATAGCTACTATTTGACTGTTTACACCAGTGTAATTTATAAGACATTTTTGTAATAAAGGTTAAAGAAAATCATGAGCAAGTCCAAGTTTATTAATGATGGGTTATACTCTGCTTATCGATGTGAACCTAGTCTATAGGCATATAAGGAGTAAATTGTTCTGTTTGTTGAAGAATTGATCAAATAGAATTATATAAAGCAAACTAAAGAAATAGCAACAGTGTTGTAGCCAGGTACATGTATCCTAGTACCAAGTATACCTTCGAAAAATGAGGTTCCGAGTACCAGGTAGCATAGTCCGATGACTACTTTGTAGGATCCGAGCACCGAGTACCAATTTCGGAGTACAGTATTTTAGAAGCAGAGTATCGAGTACGAATTATACTATTTCATACAAGTACATTTGGTTTTTGAAATATACAAAAACCTAATATTTATAACTGCTCCCGGTGGTGATTATAAGTAAATGATATAAACCAGTCGAATATACATTGTTCGTGTCTTGTTATTGTTTGACAAATTTTCAAATTCAAAAAGTCTTAAAATGATGGGTTAATAGCGGTCCAAGTGTAATAGTAATACTACAAACATGCCACAAATTGGTATATGTTAGAAACATACATTACTTATGCTTTCTTTGTACATCCTATATGTTACTGTACGTGATAATATACTCGGCTATTCCCATTACATACACAAACAAAAAGAACTTGGCAACACCTAATCTCTCCCGAAATTGTAAAATACAGATAACGATACGGTCAAACTTCTTTAAATCGTAGTTACTAACGAGAAACTGATTAAAGTAATGTAAACCTTACGTACTAATGATGAACTGATTAAAGTAATTTAAACCTTACTAACGAGGAACTGATTAAAGTAATTCAACGTGAAACGGGAGTGAAATCCTTTGTTTTTCAATCGGAAATAATAAGAAAACAACAAGACCAAACTGATCAGCAATTTATTGAACATTTATTTTATTTTCTTATTAGGAACAACTTATTCGCAAACTGCTAATTTTAACTGTGATCATAAAGTACTAATGAACGATATTTTAACTTTTCTTTGATCTATTATTATCAAGGAAAATACAGATCGTGAGTGATTTGAGTAGATCACTCACTAAGCTACTTCAACAAATCTATGATAAAAGTCTGACTAAATGAATGGAAGACCAACGTCGTTCCAAGAGGCTCTCGAAGACTTTCATAAATGAGGGCGTTAGACCTTTTCTTGCGTAATGGTCAACTTTATTAATGTTCCCCACCCCTTCTTTTTTGTCATGCAGATTTGAACTTGAATTAAACTTGTATATATGGCTATTGTCAAGAGTTACCAAAGATTTGTTATAGAAATGTCAACAATTCATCCTTTTTTGGTTTTCCCGCGTTTTTGTTACCGGTAAAAAAAAATGTTCATATTTTTGCTATTTTCAAATACCCGTTTTCAGAACTAAGACATGGAAAAACATGACTAACTTTTGGCTTATCATGCATTCAAGAAAATGTCCTAAACAGTTATTCAAATATTTGCTAGGAACCATTTTGATTCAGAATATCTCATATCCTGTATTGTAGTTGCTATGGAGATAACGAATCATTATTAGGAGTTCTTTGTTTTAATGTTGTTTATTTTCTGTAGTGTGTCCTTACATGCATCTGTAAATACAAACATGGAGTGGTATCTGTAGCGAAGTGGGATGGTGGCGGATAATGGACGGAGGGGGGGGGGGTTGTAAATTTTTCTTTGAATTAAAAACTATTTTACTTCATTTGTTTATTTATTTAATGTTCCAAGAATGTAACTCGCTATTCAACTTTTCATACATGCTGCTATTTTCCATTTTGTTACACAAAATTGTTTCAAAATGGATTTGGTATCCGACGGTAATTCGATCCGAGTCGTGATGTAATAAACTAAACCATTTTAAATAGGAACTCAAATGATACATTCATACCCTTATACATCTCTAATGTATTATTTCTCATACAAGAATAAATACGTTTTCAATGGATATATCTGTTTCCTTTAACATCGTATCCCTTTCTTCTCAGGTTAATGGATGAATTAAAGAGTGCGAGACTGTGGATTTTACAATGCAATACGGTTTATTCAAGAATACAGGTAAATACCCAACTAATTATAATACAACTAAACTATTCTTTATGAATTAAAGCCATCATCAGGTATCATGCGGCAACAACATTATATGGTTTAGTAATACAGTATATATGATCCTCTTCCCCTTTCGAGAGCCTATCACGGCCGCTGCCTCGAGTAGATTCAGGTCGGGGGCAAAGAGAGTTGTTTACAGTAATTACATTTCCGGACCCCCCCCCGGACCCTTCCTTGAAACACCTGTGTCTTGTATTTCTGCAATTAGCACATTATGTTTTCGGCGCTAATGATAATCTGTGTCTTTCTGTGTACGTAAACAGAAGTAGTTTATATACTACGGTCTATGTTACCTGTGTGTTCGTACAATGCCCACGATGGACAGAAAACGAATTTGGGCCTTTCGTCTCCTAATACTAGTTTATAACGGGAATCGTAAGGAAGGAGTTCATTGCATACTTATGGAAAATTACTTTTTTTTCAATAAATGGAGGGATTCTTCAACAACTTTCCGTGTGGACTGTAATGTTGTGAACGTGGATATATTGTGAACATGGCCTAGGTAAGGCTAACTATTTTCGTAACGAAAACCTGCGGTATTTTGTAGATATTCGCTCGGAAACTTTGGACAAGCGATATGGTTCGTGTGTGTCGGCTGAGAGTAGTATTACCATTAACGTATTTACTTTCCTACTTATCATGTCTTAGAATTGATCGTGACCTTCAGTTATGGAACAGATATGAGTGGAAACTAGTTCTTTATTTCTAAATTGTATGTTGTGCTTGGATTGGATTTATAGGAGCTTCAGACTGAACAAGATTGTTGATTGCATGCCGGTGAGTAATTACGAAATTGTGTAGCATGATTTAGGCTAGTCTTCATTGCTATATTAATATTCATGCAGACAGTATATATGATTAGGCCTGAGTAAGGTTCCACGTATAGCTAGCGTATTCGTCTAGTCAGCATAGGCTATATAGCCTAGGCCTAGGCCTAGCAATGACTAATGAAATATTGTCGTTATCGATCAACGACTGGGAGATAATATTGGTTTTCAATCTCTTTGCTTACGGGCCTAATTAAAGTTTAAATAACTACTTAGATCTTAAGTTTAGAAAGTTGGTGTCAAAGCTTATACGAAAGGTCGAAGGTTAAAGGAATATTTTAGTATTGGTTAAATCAATCATATACCGTAATAATTGTGTGTATAGGCGATTACATCGTATCAATCCTATAGCATACAAGGAGCCTCAAGGAGGCTATGCTAAGCCTTTAAAGTAACCAAATATACCTATATGAAACTTATGGCAAC
>KN891126.1:0-10976 GCA_000934455.1 Apostichopus parvimensis
GGATATTCCAATCAAAAGTTACAATGGTTTTTATATTTCACATAGGCCGCGGTGGGGGGTCGGGAACCCCCACCCCCCAAAAGCCCCAAATTTTGATGTGAGTGCTTGACACTCGAAAAAATATTGTTCTACAGAGCCTTACCTACAAATTGGTACTTAAAACGAAACTTTTGCATCAATTTGAAATGAAAAGAGATAATTACACATGCACGGCCCCCCACTATTAGGGAAATTTGTAAAGCTATGCCAGGCCTAGCTCAATGTGTGAAAATGCATTTATTTTCTACAATAATGTTCAATAGATCAAAAATTAGCAGTCAGACCAACCCCCTTTATTGCCTTCCTTTCTTATGCATGGATGTACATAACATTTTGGGAGGTTTTTAATTTTTATTACATGTTGCCTCAAACTAAACAATTTAACCCATGATGCATACCTTGCTATTCATGATTTTAACATGATGAATTAATATTAATAAATATAAACTAAATTTGATTGTATCCAACAAGGGAAATTACATTCTTGCAGATAGAACAAAGCCGTAAGACAAAAAAAGAACAATAAACATAAAACACTACAACATATTAAAAGACGATCTAACAAACGCAAAGCATGTACATAGACAACACAGTACAGACCAGACACTGCCAAGTTGCAAAATCCCCTAAGAAGGCAATAACAAAATGGCAAGCAGAATGATTAACGATGAATAAGATGAGTCAAAAATATTAACGACCTGCCCCAGACAAGATGAAGGGTAGCAACTGGTGTGTGCCCTCGGTGGTCGCATTCCACCACTGCATGGAATGATAGCATAACACTATTCTGCTTAACTGTATGATAAGAGTTGTACTTTCTACATACATGTGGATCATAGTGTTATGATAGCTGATTGTGTTATTAGCAAATTGAGGTAACCAACTATTTCACTTAAAAGTTAGTTTACTGAAACACACCAATATGAGTTGCATTTCATAAGAGCAGTTGATTTATAAAACAATATGTTGTTTTTTTTTGTTTCCCATCAGCGACACCTCTGGCAGTTGGAGCTGTGACCATACCTCTGTCACTGTTGAACTTCTTCTCTGAGAAACTTGGTAGTTTGGTTACAAATTACTGGCGGATCTTCCTTCGCATTGCTCTGGGCCTTGTCCTAGCCTACTTTGGGCTTTGGCTGCTGTATTACCTATTTCCAGGAATCAAATGGGGTGGCATAACTCTATACAGTACATTGAACATGTTTGGTTCCCTGTGGGTAAGTATGAGGTAGTTAATAGTTGATCTAATTAGACGAACCTCAGTAGCACTGTAAGCACTATGCCAGAAGAAGTGTTGTTGTTTGGTATTCATTCGTGTTTCCACCATTTACTTGTAATCTTTGTTCAGCATGGTGCATTAAAATGTTCTCAATCCTCTAAGTGCAGCATCTGTACAAAGTCCACATCTTGTAAGCCAATTCTTTTTGCACCATCAGACACACACGCAACATCCAATCTTGAAGGGAACAACTAAGGCCTTTGTTTGCCCCCCTCCTCACCCTACTTGTTTTGCCCCGACCTTCCCCAGTCATTTACCCTGGCATATTCTTCCCTCCATCATACTGTATATATATATCCATGACGCCTGCAGGCTTTATTACAGATTAGTAATGGAACTTAGCCAAAGAGTTATGATAAAATATTAAAAACCTGCTTATTTTCTGCAAAGAGCTTATGAAATAAATGTATGATAGTTAGAGAATCTGATCTTTCAATCCTTCCAGGATCTTCTTCAGAGGCATATCATGCTAATCACAGTCATGACTCTACGAAGTTCCTTTGCCTATATATTCAATACGTTACATATATAATCTCTTTATCTTCCTAGTTGGTTATTGTCATAGGCATCTATTCTTTGTACATTGCTCAGAGATCAAGTACTATCTCTGGGTCTGTAGTAGTTTCTATGACCAGCATAAAATCAAGAGTTCTCTACAAGTGGTTTCCTTTCTCTGTTAGTCTGTCATTTTGAGGACTTGTTTTGCCTTGGCATTTATAGTATAAAGTCCCAGTGACTGAGGTAGATTTCACATAGCTTTACATCCAATGATACTAATGCTTAAAAGTGGTTGCTGGCATTGTTGACTTGTTCAACTCAATTGAGGAGAGCAAATATCCATGGAGGTCGATACAAATGCATTTCTGTGTCTCTCTGTGGTATCACTATCACACTCAATCGAAAGGCATTCTTATGCTCAATCTAGGAAACATTTGGACAAAAAAGACATTTCAGATATTGTATCATTCTTATCAATGTCCACAAGCATATCTTGTAGATATTAAGACAAGGAATAAAAATGTCTCATAGCTCTCCTGTTTTCTTTTTGTTTGTGTTTTTCCGTCACCATTTAGACCTGGACAATATTTATCGCATACGTCGCGGCAGTCTTCATCTTATGGAAGCCAGACAACAAGTCCATCTTCAGAATCATTTCAATACCAATGTGGTTCATTCTGGTGATTCATATCGCGTCGTATGCAGGACCTTTCCAGATACCCCTGGTCTTAATGGTCGCAGGCTTGACGGTCATCGGTTACACCGTACACAGTCCGCCAGATACTGAAGACAAAAATGAAGGTAAGATCATCCATTCGGAAGTCAGATAAAAACTGACTCTGTTTATCAACTTTGATGTTAATTTTACATTTAGTGTTTCAAGGATTTTACCTTGACAAATATTTACTGACAGTTACAGTGTCAAACAAACTGCCGTCACTTTTAGTGTTTGCAGCATTTCTCTGTCAGTTTTGTTCATTATTGAGTTAAATCATGGCTACAGGTTTTGCATACACTATACATGCAGGAATGAGACAGATTTAAGTTGTTATTGAATACTGTACATGTGTAAATTATTATAAGAACATTTTTCAAATGTTGATTACAAAATGAAACATAAAAATGCTTTGACACAAGTTTGGTTTTTCGGTAAGCTGGATGAGCTTCTGTCCATCTCTACAAAGTTCAAACGTGGAGTTTGGCTCGTTGTGGGTCTGTGGTGAGATAACTGTTAGTCTTAGCAATATGTATAAAATCAGTTATTTGGAAGGGCTTAGCATTTACGTGGGGAATAAAAATTTGGAATTCAAAGAATCCAGGCGTAGTCAACAAAGCTGATGTTTAGTAGTGTTGGATTGAAGTAAGTTGTTTTGAGTTTGTGTTAGAATAATAAGAATCAAAGAGATTTGGGATTGGTCGATGGAGGGCTGGAGTGAGGGTGGGTGAGTAGTGCATTGCAAGGGACATGATGATGATAGACGATGGCGCTACCTAGATTTATTTCTGTTATTTATTTGGACTTATTTATAGGTGAGTTGTCGGATGCACCAACTGATACAGACAAGGAAACTAAAGACCTGGTAAGTATAAAGAGAGGCCAGCGGTTACTTTTCATTCCTAAATTGACGTACTGATATTACGTACTGATATTCCCCTTCTAAGGTCACTAGTGCAACCATAGTATGCCAAAGTATTTCTTCATGTACAAACCAGGTACAGTCTGGTCATAAGTTGTAATAACTACTAACAGATGTTAACCTTAACTCCATTTCTAGGTGTTACATTGTGGTTCTAAGTGGTATATTGTAATAACCCAATATGGGTTCGTAACTTCACTCCCAGTTCTAGGTGGTACATTGTGATACATTACATAAGCCAATACCAGTTTGTTACTTTAGCCATAGTTCCAGCTGGTACATTATGGCATGTTTCTAGAAGGTACAAAGCAAAAATAAATAAAAAATACTGCTTAGTAAATTAATTCCCAGGTCGGGCATACTAAGTAGGCAAAGACTGCTTTGCTTTACTTGTAGAGAGCTGTCGATCTAAGGGGAGCGTTCGTGGATTTATGAATCAATTTGAACACAAAAGGCATGTATCAGTTGACAGGAGAACTCAATGTTCTGTGGACATGGAATGCTAACTGGATAAAAATTGTTAATACTTACTTAGTCTATCAATACTTATCATCTAGGTTGCTTATTAGTCGATAAATGTGGTAGTGAGAAAAATGGGTGATAATTTCATACTTTGTTTGTATTCTGGTTGTTAAGGTTTGGATACAAGCATCTTCCGGAAGGCTGATAAATTTCAGAGGACGTATTTATGTTTATCTGAATATATATATGCCTTATTGCACTATAGCATATATGCAAACCTGCCAAGGCTGACATATCTTACCTTGTTTTTCTTTTCACCGATCAATTATTATTTATTTCCAGCCACCAACAAGCCGTGGGGATGAACCGGATGCGGACAGACCTCAGTCCCTGAATATTTCACCTGACGTGTCACCGGGACCTCCGGTTTTGAAGGTCAGGAAAAGCAGTTTGGACAAAGGCAAGAAGAAGAAGAAACCAACCGTGAGCTCACAGTACCTCTACGGCCTATTGGGGGCCTGTATTCTGGTCAGGCTTTACCTTCAGTTAGGCCTGATTCTCAAGTTGCTCCCGATTCCAGTGGTGTTTTACCTGGGAAAGAAATTTGCCATCCAACTCGGACTGGTTGATAAGGTGAGAATACTTACCACAATTTTAGGATGGATTCAGCACATCTGATTCTTTTGTTTTTTGTTGCTTTTTTGAAATCTGCAAAGTCATAATGAGTCACCTCATGGAATCTGAGTAAAGACTTGTTCATTTTGGGGGAGGGATATTCTGATGGTTTCTATGCATTAGAAGCTTTCTTGAAGTGCTGACATGCAATCTACATTACAGTTTGAAGTATAAGTTCCAGACATTAATCCAATTTGTGTTTTAAAGTTATTGTTCATGGAAAATATAAATTAAATCATATTTTCTAGATATTTCATCTTCAAGTGAATTATGTATGTCAGGTCTTCATTCGATTCCTTGCCCTTTTATTCTTCAGGCAGTTTTTCACTGGGATAGATTCAAAGATAGGCTCGCAGGAAGAGAGTCTGCTCTTTTGCCCGGAGAAGTCCGCAAGGCTGTCTCATTTTTCTTGGAGGGTGATAAAATGGTTAGTTGCGATGTTCCATCATTGCTCATTCATAGATTAAATCTGTTACTCTATTTTCTATGGTTGCTATGTTGTTGTTTCTTAATTAACAATGGTAATCAGTATTACCAGTCCATGACAATATTCACATTTTGTGTCTCGATACATCAATGCAAAACAGACTAGGCTTAGGTTAATCTACTGTAAAAGTGTGATAGGCTTAAGACTAAAATAAGAATTTTTGTTTTGAAAAGACAACAGACTTTTTGCAGGTATTGAGTAGGTGCTTTGACATTACTGTAAGAAACTTAAAATTTTATCATGTACTCAAAGAGTATTTACCTGTTGGTGATGTTACCTTCCAGTCAGGACCAGCTGTTTTAATTATATATGCATATTCATGACTCTTACAGATCATTGGAGCTCTGAAGGCATCAGTAGATACAGTTACCAGCATTGTTATTATCTTGTCTATGTTCATCGGAGTGGTAGTTGGAGGCATCTTCCTTGTGATACAGGTAATACCCAAAAAAAACATTGAAACTAAACTCTCATTTTTTTTAATCACAATTTTAGGTTAGATTGAACATCTCACTACCGACACAGCCTAGGACAATTGTAAAAGGTCAAAGGAGCAAGGAGTCACACGAGTAAACTACCGCACCCCAGAATTGTCTAACAATTTTCAATGTTAGTTTGAGTAATGATAGATAGTTTTGCCAAACAAGTACCAAAAACTGCTTTTAAGTGTGATCATCAGCTTTGTTGTTCTAACATGAATATGGCAGAATCTGTGACTGCTGACTTGACATTGTGTGTTTTGTTTCACAATTCTCCAGATTCAGCAAGAATCGTTACATATGGTTGATCTCACCACTAACCTCATCAACGAAACCATTGTAAATAATCCCGAGATGCAGGAGTAAGTTGTAAAAGTAACCTAGAAATTACAGTGATGTATCAAGTGGTTTCTGTAGGGAAGGTGTTTGTTGCGATGGGGGGGGGGGGGAGGTTGGTACAGGAAATTTGTTAGTCAGAATTTATAATAAATATGCAGTGCAAATAAAACTTTACAAGATTGTGGGCGTGCCATCCTTCATCGACTACTTTATATGTCAAATAGCACAGTGCTACACAAGACGGTCAAATATGCCTACAGGATTGAAGAGCTATTTTGCAGCTGTTGTACACAGATCCAATAGTGTTTACAGTATACCATGCTGAAGAAACACCATAAGTCTTGAAATTGATCTGCAAAATTGAAGCACTGAAGTATGAGTTAGCCAATAAATGACTCAAAGAACCTTGGCATAACCAGAGATTTCTGTGTGGAATGTTATGAGTCAGGTAGGGGGAGGTGGGGGAAGTGGTGGGGTAAAAGAGTTTGCATGAATCACAAAGCCTATTTGCATTACAAGTTTTCCAATATAATCTTGCATGATGGTGCTTACAATGTCCCATTCCCCACACCACCTCCCTACCATCCCCTTTCCAAAAGGGGACATCATTTGTATGTCTGGATAAATGATTATGATAAATGATATATTGTTTTTAAAATTATTCCTTAGTACATATATATATTTTTATATTAATATTTAAGCTGCGTCCATTTTATTCTTCATATTCATATTTTAAGGGTTTTGTCATTTTGTTGTCATTGTAAAGCACTCTTGAATATGCTTAAGCATGAAAAGAGTGCTATTAAAATCTGGTAAATAATAATAATGATTGTGTTAATATCCCTTTGTCTCTGTCAGATGGCTCCCAGCTACAGACCAGCTTAAAGAGACGATGGACGATGTGCTAGAAGATGCGTTCATGTATGGTAGAGACTGGATAAAGGGTCAGATCCACACCATGATAGGAGGAACGGACGAGGAGAAGGAAGAAGTGGAGGAACAAGTACTCCAGATGCTGGATCAACTCTACTTACAGTTTGTTGCCAAGGTAGTCAAGTATTGAAACATCTTCTTCATGTCACTGAGAATGTTGAGACAGTTAGCTGTACAATGGAGGAGATATGGTTTGTGTTATGGTTGTACTGGATAGGATGGTAATAGTAATGGATGGTAATGCTCAATGACCTCAATGCATTGCTTTCTTTAGAAACAGAGATGGAGGAAAGAGTAAAAAAGCTGGTTGTCTTGTAGAAGGTAATGTTTCACACAAACACAGAAACACACAACAGAGAATGTTGTGGTCAAGTGGCTAAGGCGATGGACTTGCGATTATAGGGATTGCAGGTTTGGGTCTTGGCCGGATCATTAAGTTGTATCCGTTGGTCAGACACTTAATATCAATTGCCTCTCTTAACCAATCTTTATAAATGGAAAACTGTGAGATACCTTGTAAAAAAAATGGACCAGTCTTTGGCTGTACACTGATCGGATGCCAACTTGTAGGGTTGTACCCTGATGGGATGCAAACTAGGGTTGTAGGGCTGTACCCTTATGGGATGCAAACTAGGGTTGAAGGGCTGTACCCTGATGGGATGCCAACTAGGGTTGAAGGGCTGTACCCTGATGGTATGCCAACTAGGGGTTGAAGGGCTGTACCCTGATGGGATGCCACCTAGGGTTGTAGGCCTGTACCCTGATGGGATGCCAACTAGGGTTGTAGGGCTGTACCCTGATGGGATGCCAACTAGGGTTGAAGGGCTGTACCCTGAGGGGATGGCAACAATGGACACTTAGATGTATTGCACTGTGCCTCATGACAGACTGGTTGAATTGTACACACTTTGGTGTGTGGGTATGACATGTTACCAGTGACCAGGAGTTAACTGTTTTAAAGTCCCTTTGCCGTATTTTGAAGTAGTGATCCTGGCAGAAAAGAGACGAATAAAATACATTTTTTTGGGCTACAATCAATCGGTGTTTGGGAAACTAACTTTTGAATTGACAAAAGATCAGTTACCTATATGAATGATTTCTTCTGTACCTGTTTCAAATGGAGGAGGATCTACCTTGTATTTCATAGGCCAATCAAGAGCCGGAGACGGACGATAAGATCTCGTTACGAGAGGGAGTTCCAGACGTCAGCGTGGGTGATGTCATGTCCAAACTGGGGACAGTTGACTACAGCAACTTTGTGGCTGTCTTGCAAGAAAACTTGGAGACGATTCAATCGGTGAGTTTTGAGTTTGGGGTCGTTCTGTTGATTAAACTAATTTTATTTGATCCATGGTGGGTAGAAAGACAAATGTGGAAGGTTTTCGTGTTGCAGCGTTAGCAGGATCTCAGTCGAAGGTAACTCTAACGTAAGAGATTACTAATAAGCCACACGGATAACAATATTTTACAAACAACTACACGACATATATCCACATATTTTTTTACCCTGAACATTTTTGTGAAACGTAACAGAATTGTCAGATTCATCTCACGGTAAAATTGAAGAGGAACCGCCCTAGTTGGAACTGCAAGTTATGTTACGAAATTACTCGTCGGGTGAAAAGGCATAAGAGTGATTCAGCTTTTACCTCGGTTCCACATAACGACTGAACAATGATGTTCAAAGTTTTTTTGTTTTTTTTCCCTCCGTTTATTTATCGTTTATCATCAATGTGATCAGAAACTTGCATATGATTTGTAACATAAATTCTTCATTTTTTAAATGAATATTACATGGAACAACATTGCAGAATATGTACAAGTAGCAAACAGATTGGGTAAAAGGAAAGAGAATCGAAAAAATGCCTAATTGAATAAATCAGGACATAAAATGATGTTCAAAGTTCACTTAGCTTTTGTGCCCATAACGTTTTTTGGTGATTAGATATAATTTGTTGTCTCTTTCAGGTTCTAGAGTCAGTCTGGTCCATCGTCATGAGTAACGTAAGCATCATCACGACTCTGCTGGGATCTGCTTCCTCTGTCCTCCTTTCTGGTGGAACAGCTATCTTGAACTTCCTCCTTGCTTCGGTAAGTCGACAAACGTTAGGATATCGTCTGCATCCCAGAAGGTTTGAACCTATCCATGGTATATTTACTTCTTTTCAAATCTGAATGTTTAATTTCCCTCAAGCTGTGACAGTTCTTCCTGTGAATAGTTCTGGTGATCTGCCTAAACATGACCAGGCAGTATTGGATTCATAATTACAGAAGAAGGGCTAGAAACTTCTATTTGGGAATCTGGACGGGTTGAAGGGAGAAAGGAAATGAAACGAGATAAGCATGTATTGGTTTGAAGACCTTTTCGATGATGATTTGATCCTTCGTCGATGGAAGGTCTGCCTAACATGAATATTCATGATTCATACGGCATGATTAATAGAATTCTATCTCTGTCTTTGATTTGGTAGATCGTGTTCATGACGACTTTGTTCTACTTGCTAAGTTACAGCAGAGACCAGTATCTCCCCATGTGCTGGGTTTCTAGTTTGATCCCTGCCAACGGAGGTTCGGGCGAGAACAAGTACGGTAAAGCCTTTGAGAACGCCATCAGGTAAGAGATCATCAAAGTCTTTAGATGAAAGTTTGTAGGTTTTAATGAAGCTCAAAGTTCAATCCATTGGTCGTTGTGTCCAGTAAAAGGTCATGTATTCACAACTAGTTTTCTCAAATGGAGTAATGCTGTTTAACATGTATTTAAGTTATAAAGAAAGCCAGATTTGCTGTTTTGCCTGTGTCGTGAACAACACATACGTATGTTTTTATTCTCATAAAAAAGTGAAACATTTCTTCATTGTACTTTTTGTTTCTGTTTTATTGATAGAGATGTATTTGGAGCTTCCATAAAGATGTCCTCGTTTTATGGTCTGTACACCTGGTTGACCCATACAGTGTTTGGACTTCAGGTGGTTTACTTACCTGCAGGTTGGTTTCACAATAACTTAACTGTTTCTGTTCTTCATTCACTTAAGCGTAGATCGGATAGATCTCACGATACGTAGTTGTTAATTAATGCGAACTTAAAAGAAAAAACTTGAATTGCATTTGAACAAACCAACTTTTAAAGTTCAAGAATTGTCTTACAGATTTCTATAAAATATTGATAAAAACAACAGTATCATCATTGTGTTGGTTTTAGATATAATACAGATTGCCAGAGCTTCTTTGATGATATACAAATTTGTTAATAATTCATTTGCTGATATCATTTCTTGATTCATCTTTCTACTTCATGTCATGAAAAAGTGTTGCTTCTATTAGGTTTCACCAAATTATTCTAAGCGCCGAGGTAAATTTTTTGTCACGTTTCTCTCTTTCAGCACTGGCAGCCATTTTTGGTGCTGTGCCGTTTCTAGGGACCTACTGGGCAGTCATACCGGGTGTTGTGGAGCTGTTGGTTCTCGGTGATAGAGGCTGGGCAGTAGCTCTATTTGTCTGCCAACTCTTGCCTATGTTTCTTGTAGATGCAGCCATTTATGCTGACATTAAAAGGTTGGTTTTTATTTTATCCGCAGATTTATAAACTTTGGTGTTTGATGAGAGCTCACATTGTTTTATTTTATTTGTTTGAAAAATTTAAAGAGTAAATCAAACCGGTAAAATGATTTCTATGTCCTTTTGCTTTTCTGAAGATTAAGAGGCAAAGGGAAAAGTTGTGTATGTCTTCTCCATCCAATTGTCCATATTAGTTTGTGAAGATCATGGTGTGAAGTGAGAAATATAATTTATCAGTTGGTAAGTCATCATCACCATCAGCGTGGATTATCCAAATAGACAGATGAGGTCCCTAGGGGGGTGGGGGACGTCTGGAAGGTTACAAGGCTGGAAGGTTGTGCCTGCAAAACTTAGGGTGGGGGGGGGTGTTGTTGTGCTGGATAGGTATATGACATATGGTGCCTTATGACCCCAGATGGCTTTTGTGGAATTTTGAGCAAAATATTGTGGCAAGGAATCTCATAGCCAACTGGCTTTCTGGTTATTGTTTACTTTAGTGGTGGCCATCCATACATTACCGCCCTCTCGATCGCTGGGGGTATGTGTTACTATGGCATCGAGGGAGCCTTGATTGGACCGATGGTGCTCTGCCT
>KN891127.1:0-11130 GCA_000934455.1 Apostichopus parvimensis
ATACTTTATACAAAAAACAATTGCCAGAATCACTACCAAAATATCATTTTTTAACTATTATAGCAGTGTTTGTGCTGAATTTGTGCCCCTTTAGATTTCTGTTTGATATTAAAATCTCATAGAAATTCAGCTCTTTCCTTTGACTAGTCAGTCGAGCAAGTTTCATTAAAAATCCACTACAAATTTCTGATTAACATATTACATGTTATCAATATTTATTTACAAAAGTATCTGGGCTACAAAATGATTTTTAATAGACTTTTGCAAACAAACATGTAACTTGTGTGTATCTATTGATGTTTATTGGTGAAGACATAACTGAGGTATCTCATTTTCACCAGTTAACGCTCACTATGAATAATACTTGGTAAGGTTTGGTAATAATGCTGTAATGTGGTGACCAAGCATAGCTACCTTAAGAATTAAGAAAGTATGAGCATTTAGTAGAGTTTCCAACATAATACTTTATTTAAAGGAGGAAAAATAGCTGTTTAATGAACCAGGCATCGTGCCTGTTGTAGAATGTATCTTAGTGAGTCTATTGAAGGTTGTACAAACTATTGCTGATTATTGAAGGTTAAACTAAATCCATTATGCTCATACACTCATCAACAATAATCATAAGAAAATGACTGAAAGAAACCTTGATAGACCAAAAATGAACAATTGACACTGTATGATCATTTTGAATATAAAGTTGGTGGGTTCAAATTTATTTATTAACCTCTGTTCATTTACATTCTGTTTCCTCCTAGCATTTCCATATGTTGAATTAAAATTGTTTATATCCTTTTTTTTATTGCAATCGTTTTAGAATAAAATGTGGAAATCATAATTTTGTTACTGATTTTTCTATTTTGAACATTTCTCTTTGCAGTGCTCCTTAAATTTGAATCCGTTATGGGACGGAGACCTAAACCTCAAAGTGCTGAGAATGACAGATGTAAAATACTGGAACTCAAGAAAGTGGTCCTTCAGAGCCTTGATGTCAAAGAGGACTACTTAAAAGATGATTTTGCAAGGTCTGTACTATAACACCGTAGTCAAAATTGATAATTTTCAGATCCAGAAAAAAGAATACAATCTCTTAACAGTGTTACAGTCATCCAATGATAAACTCTCATTGCTATCTAGTGTGAAACTGTAAATTTGTAATATTTTATCAATATTTTATTTTGTTTTGTTCTGACAGTCTAGTAGCAGGAGAGCTTAGCCCAGTATGTGCCATTGTTGGAGGAATACTTGGTCAAGAAGTAATCAAGGTAACACAGCCTTTTTTTGTATCCCTTGTATTCTTGTTACAGGTATACAAGTCTAGGTTTTAAGTATTCACAATTGTTTTTGCAGCTCGCTCCTGAGTCTCCTCACCGTTAGACGTTTTGCGAAGATTGTGTTCCTTCTTTTAAAAGTTCCAAAATAACATGATTGATTTCCTTTCCCTCAGGCTGCCTCACAGAAGAATCCTCCTCATAACAACTTTTTCTTCTACGACGGTGAGCAGAGCGTTGGATATGTCGACTGCGTTAAAGACAGCTGAGAGAAACTGGTACAGAAACATTAACTAATAATCATGATGACCGTGTGTATGATAGAAGGATGAAGGACTTCGGAACTGATGTGACCAAACTTGGAAAGTGTTTGCTTTTAAGCTCAACTTGGGAAAAAATCTTGCCCTGGATGACTGGATATGAGTCTCTGCAAGGAAATCTGAATGGAAAGTGCCTGGTAATAGAACTGATAACCTGTAAAATTAGCAGAATGTGGAGGCCTAAGATACCATGAATGAAAACATGTTTATGGGGTGCAAATGGAAACCTAGTGAAAAGTCAACATTGGTAGGGTAATAGATGAATCAGGCATTGCAGGGTAACAGACTCCAAGATCGAGGGGTGGTAGTTCCAGAGGAAGGAAGATCTACTCAAGGGACCATGATATATCTGAAGTGTTGATAATATGTGCTTGGCAGATGCTTTCTTGGGCTAAGCGTACAGTAGCAATGATACATACTTTCAACATCTATCAGGTGATTTCAGGGGGTAGAAACTGATCAAATATAAAAAAGGTTTGAAGTGATGTATTCTAAATGATATCACTGAGAACTTCAATTCCGATCCACCCAAAACTCTCTCCATATAATGGTACTCCTTTAGGAATGCAAGCTCTACATTTGAATGTTATTCATTACAATTAATGCCATAGCAGGTATTAAGACTTCAAGAATCTCTGTTACTTCAGAATTTTTGTATAAAAGAATTACTATGCTACATAAGAAATGGGACCAAAGATGTTATTGTTATCTATCAAAAAGGGTTAATGTTTGCACCGGTAAGGGTATAGATACATCATTTTCAGAAATCAGTTTTTCTTTGAGTACAAAACTCAGAGAAAAGGAAAAATGAAGAGCAGATTTGGGGAGGGTGTGATTGTCAGGAAGAGGTGTCTCACAATATAATGTTCTCAAATGGTGACAGCAGATTTCAGAGGTGTCAACTTAATTTCATCCAGAGCGTGGAGCCGGCTTCCACATTTTCTGACCTCACCCTGTACCTCTCTCACACTCACCCATCACCCTGATGAGTTGAATAATTGACTACTTTGTCAGTATTGGTTGTTACGTTTTACCAAGGCTTTTTGCCCCATTTATCCCATTATCTCAAACCTATTATTTGTGTATAGTCATTTTTTTTCTTTCCTTTCCTTTTTTTGGGGGTTGGTCACTAAGGTTTACACAGTTTGTAGCCAAAGCATTTGTAAAAATACATTCTTTATTTCTGTATTTTACATGAAATAACAAATAAACTTGAATTAAATTCAACTGGTTATGAAATCTCCTGATGTACTTTTTCAATCTTGTGGTATAATGTACTCTCTCTTCCAGCAGAAAATATGCCCTACAAAAAATGATTATATGCAGTAATTAAGTTGAAATGGTACGTGTGTGGAGGTTGGGGGGTGGCGGGGATGGATGTGTAGAAACTTGGGTAGAATCTTTTTGTACAAATGGGCATTAAAAATTCAATTTACTGAGAAGATTGTCTGTCTGAATTCCAGTGTATTTTATGTAGCATTAGCAATGTAGGCAAACTGTTGCTACTCCACTTTCTTACCATGCCCTCTCAATTCCTCCCCTCCACCTCCTCTATCCCTTCCTTCTCCTTTCTTTTTCTTCCCCATCCCCATCCCCATCCCCCTCCTTCCATTTCCCTCTACCTTCTCTGCTGTCATTGTTGCTACCCCATCTCTTGTGTTACTTTTTGTCACCTAAGTTACAGTCTTGTTCTACACACGGAAGGAATGCAAAATCACGATCAGCAAAAGGAAGTTTTGCGAAATGTTTGGTATGGACTTGGGCTGTGAAAGTATTACAAATTTGCCAGGTAAAGAGCAGCGGCGGTTTGTTAACACCTTTATCTTCAAATGGTTTTCGAACACTGCGGTGATATGTATCGTTTACTCATAGCATATAAAATTCTCAATTCTGGTCATTCAATTAACTGCACTTCTCTTACGGGAGTTGAACTGGTAGTCGAGTTAAAATGACGTCTCGGAAACTAGTTGAATTGTTCGGTCAACTGAGAATTGGTAGTATGTGTATTACCCGAAAAGGGATTTTTATTGGCTTTAGATCATGTTTATGAGAATTGGCCTAAGAGTAGGAGTAAGATTACTCAAAGGATGGAAAGGATTATATTCACATGTTTGTAGGCTATTTAAATTAAAGTGTGGGGACTACTTCTGCGAAAACTGGCTTTCTCACCACTCCAGTATAAATAAGTATAATATATGTCCGTATTTGTTCAAGAAAGATTCTAGCTCATTTGATTTACCAAATTCCTCTCAAGTAATCGTTACCGAGGATTAATTGCACAATACCCCGCAACTCTGAAGCAACGTATTAGGTTGGCTACGGCGTCTTTATAGAGAGTCAAGGCTAGCCATAAAACGCAGAGAAATGCCAAACAAAAAAGTCCAAACAAAAAAGTCCAATGTATCATGCTGTTGTGGATTGGAATTATGCCATTACCGACTACATATGGACCTTTGTTTAATTTATAAGTTATAACTTCTTTAATTCCTTTTGTATATTACTTTTTTTAAGTGAAATATTACTATTGTGCGAATTAATCAGTTAGCCTAAGAGTAACGTTACTTTCATTAGGCATAAGGTAAGCCTTAGGTAGAATGTTTACTTTAGTGTTTCACACAATACCACCTATTACCCTCCTTGCATATTGAATCATTTGGGTACCAAATGTCAAATGTATGCATTTTGTTTGATTTCTAACATGTAACTCAGACATGACATGAGTATAATATGAGTTAGTATGATATTATTTTGCTTCAGATTTCACTCCAACACAACAATGCCGGTACTATGCATCACTCAGGAGATGCTACCAGGTGCTAGAATCACCAGATACAAGAGGTGGAACGTTAGTGTCTCAGAGAAGCGCCAGTTGGTACAATAGGCGTAAGTGAACCATTTAACACTTAACGTTAAGAAAATACTAACTTTATTATAATTGTATAATGGTGCATTCTGGTTTGAAGTGTATTTAAAGGGTCATCAACTTTGGCGCCAGCCTTAGCATGTTAACGCTTCTTTCCTAGAAGCTCTGATCCTTCAAAATTCCCTGCTATTAAGGAGTGTTAAGATGAATGGTTAAATATTTGGGTATGTGTGACTTTGTTTCTAAGAGGGGTAGTGAAATGCTTAAAGTTTTGAGCATGGGTAACCATATTTTCCCTTTCTAGTATATTTGGAATAAGACTGACAAACTTTTGTACAGTTATCCCATCATTATCTGTGTTGACACTATAAAATTAAGAAAACTTTACGTACTTAGATTTAGGAAATGGTTTTTATGTGTCGTTATCTCACACCATTGTAAAACTACTGGGATCAGCAGCAATTGTCAACTTTAGTTTCCCTTTTTTAATCTTTCTTTTGGAGAATTGTTTCAATTAAACTCTTATTAATTATCTCTTTGTGATTTCAGTGACTGCCAATGAAATATGGAAAGGAGTGGTTGCTGTCACTGGCAAAGCTCAGACAAAAGCCAGAGGGAAGAGACCAGCAAAAAGAATACGAAAAGATCTGAATAAGGGTCAATTCATTGGTGATGGTAAGTCTTTGGGAATACACTAGAAAATTTGTCTTTCTTTGAATAATTTTGGTTCTCAGCTCTTGCTCTTGAAAGATATAATATAAATAATATAAATTTCAGAAATGTTACTATTTATCTTCAAGAGAGCTGAGAAAAACTTGCTGAGAAAATCTTGCTTCATTTTTATGTCTCATGGTTAGAAATGGTCAAATTTTTTTTATCTTTACATGGAGAATATTGAAATAAAAGTATTTATTTTTCGTTTTACAATAACCCCTCTTTTCTTTCTTTCTTTTTTTTTCAATCTAGTTTAATGCAGATGCTAAGTAATAAGTGTCAATCACAAGAAATTTTCTGTTTAAATAATGTAAATTTTAATGGAACAGAACAATTTATATTTTTTCTTTTGTTAGGTAAATTACCTGTGAGCTGGCCGGGACTGAACTCTCCAGTTTTGATGGATAACAAGTTACAGAGTATCCAGAAACGAGAGTTAGATCCATTCCGAGAAGAAAAGCTGCAAGAGATCCGAGAGAGATGGGACAAGAAACGAAGGAGAAGAGTAGCTATGGAAGACAGAGGATGGACCTCAAAGAGTTGGGGAGGAAGACATCTTGGACCACCAGATCCCATTCCTGGGGGTCAGTAGAGTTGTCAGAAAGTTAATGCTGACCCAGGGTTTCATTATTGTTTGATCGAGTAGTTTAATGAATGGCTTCTGTAACAGTTTTATTGAAGGGAACCATAAAGGTGGTCAGTTGCATAATCGTCTCATGATAGTCAATCTTGTTTTAGTGAAGATAAAAATATGTAAGGACGGATAGCTTCAGAGCCAATCTTTGTACCGTTAATTATCTTACAGACCATCGTAGAATAAGGAGATGAACATCAAAGCTGCAGGTCTCCCAACATTGCTTTACAGATGTTGTCTAGCCTAAATTATTTCAGATTATCTGCTGAGTTTTCCATCTGTTTCCTCATTGCAGCAATCTTGGTGTGCAAAGTATTTTTGAAAGTAATATACACCCAATCAACAGGATAGTACTGATCGGAATCATCCTTAACTATTTGTTTGCAAAGATAAAATGCTGTTATTCCATTGTTATTCCATTTCTGTGATATCAATGATATCCTTATAGTCCCTTTATTTTCATTATTTCTACAGAAACCTTTGAAGGGTTTGATTCTTGTGTTCTCCACATGAGACGAGTCTTTAATATGGTGGGGAGCATCGGGCGTAAGAGGAGCATGTCGGCATTGGTGGTCGTTGGAAACAAAAATGGTGCTGTAGGTAGGTGAATCCTGACCCTATTTCATATACCATATTGAAGTTTAGTAGTAATTATACAATTTTTATTTTTGGTTTGGTAAATACATAAACAAGACCTGTGATATATGAGGTACTTTACCTGTCAAAGCTTGTAAGGACTATAATAACCTGATCAAGCTTTCCCAACCCTTGCCTCAAAAGGACCTCCATTCTCTCTTTTATTTTTGCTATTTTTTTTCTCATTCCTTGTATCTCTTTGTTTCTACTCCTTTTTGCTGCCTTCCTCAGGCAAAGCTTTCTGTTGGTGTCATTTTTTTACCTGTGAATTGTTCAGATAATTGTAATGTCAGTGGTGTCTGGATGACTGGTGATATATGCTGAAAGGTCTCATGCACTTTTGTGACCATGTTTCAAAGAATTGTCATGGCTTAAGTACTCTTGTTGTGCCTATAGTTGAGTGAAAGGGTTATTAAATCTAAGAAACACATTTTACATTTAATTGGTCACATATTTCTTACTTGTATTGATTGCATTGTCACTGATTTCACCTTATCAGGTTTTCACATCTCTGTCAAATGTATCTCACCTAGGTGTATCATTAGGGAAAGCCCCTGATGTAATGTCCGCCCTGAGGAAAGCCAAGAACAGAGCAGCCAGCAATATCCAGTACATTGAGAGATATGATGATCACACAATATTTCACGATATAGAGAGCAAATTTAACGTCACTAGGGTACGCATGAAGAAGCAAAATAAAGGTATGCAGTTTTTCTTTTTTTTTCAAGCTTGCATGAAGCGCAATAGACTCAGAGGCAACAATTTGATTGTGTATGTAATATAACTTTGACATTGTTAAATAATGCCTACTTTTATTCTGCAAGTTGGTTTCCAGATAATCTGTATTTTCAAATGTGTACTTCTGATTTTGAGCATAATTGCAAAACTTTCACCATATCTCAACCTCTTTTGATAAAACAAATTTATTCACCAAGATTGAATTTTACCTTCCCTTTCTTCCTTTTTAGGCCACGGATTGCGTTGTCATCGAGTGATTCAAGAGATCTGTAAAATGGCAGGAATAAAAGACATACATGCCAAAGTGTATGGTTGCACTAATCCTATTAGTGTTACCAACGCAGCCATGCGTGGACTCCTAAGTCAGGTGAGTCTCCGTTAGCAATACACAAGGTATACTGTTTCATTTCTGGAAGCAAAATCAAGTTTACTACATTTTCCATCAGATTCACAGATTTGCACATTTTGCAGTTCAGTAGTTTGTGCTGTTTTCTGTAGGAATAGGATGAGGGGTTTTCTACGACTCAGAAAGGGAAATTTAGGCTGTATGTCTGTAATATTTTATGTCGGGGAGAACAAAACTTATGATATATGGATATGGACAAATCTCATATGGTAACAATGTTCCTCTTACGACGTTTATTTCTGCCACCACATCAATTTTAGTGCACTTGCCATCGGATTCACAGATTTGCCTTTGATGCAATCCCCTAAGTTTGTTCTGTGTTCTCTGAACAGAAAACAATGAATTATTTGTATGACCCAACATGGTGTATTTTAGCTATATAATGTGATATCATTTGTGGGGGGAACACATTATGGTATATTTATATGGAAAACTCAAGGAACTCTTTTGTAGAATTTTCAGATCTAATAAAAATTGCATAACATATTTACCTAACCATCTCCACCAAAAGAAAAATTTTTCTTGAGAACCCAGTTGTTGATTATTCTTTGTCGCAGGAGACTCATCAACAGATAGCAGACAGGAAAGGTCTCCATGTGGTGGAGTTCAGGGAAGAATGTGGCAGCTTACCCATCGTGGTGGCCTCACCGAAAACATCACCACTGAGGGAGGATGTGGATAAAGACGAATGGCCTAAAGAGTTGCCTCTGGAGTACCAAGAGGAGAAACCAGCAGCTAAAAAGAACTTCAGTAGACCTGGCGTTATTGTACATTGATGAACTTTAAGGAATAACGATGGTTGATGGAAACTTCTAAAGACAGTATGATGAAAGATGATGGTGACCTCTCTATAGGTCAACTGGTTCAATTCTGAGACGATAAAGGGCAAGAACAAGCACTTCCTGAAGTGGTCGAAGTAATTACAAAAAAGAATATATCTTTTGGTCATTCTAGCAGGAGGCTATATCATGATCGAATGGATAAAAGAAAAAAAATGATGATGGAGTAATAAACCGTAACATCTATTTTGTAAACTCTTGATGCAGAATCAGCCCCCCCCCCCCAACACCCCAATCAAACTTTTTTAAATTAAATTAAATGAACAGTGAAAAATTAGCTGTGAAGTTATTAACAAATTTGAGAAAGAAAAAAGGAATTTTCAAACACCTTCAATTATGTGGTTGCTCTTTTCACTTCTCTCATTTCAACAAATAATTGTTCAATTGCTACAATATGTAAAAGGAAACCAATGAAATGAAAGATGAGATAATACAATGGAAATTTCTAACCCATAACATAACATGAATGGTAAAAAACTTTTGTACAAGTACAAAAGTCATAAATTGAAAGATTTCCTGAACATGTTGCTGGATCTCTCTATGACTACTTGATTCAATGTTTCAGTGCCACCAGCACTGCCTTCTTGCTTTCTTATAAATTTATTAAGACCTTCCAACAAAATAGTTTACACTGCTTTATAGAATGAGTATTTCAAATTACATTGTTGCTCTTATTCTGTGTGGTTTTCAATACAAAGTTATGTGACATATGATAAACTTTTGTACCGTTTCATATTACATGATGGAACTCCAGACAGAACAGGGAAGGGGGTATAGATAAAAGGAAAGGTGCCAGATAGCAGTAGGAGAACAACTTTTTTCTTATTTTATCAATCAGGATCAGGTTTTTTTTCGTGGCTTGCATGTTGAAGAGCATGAATGGAAGTACAGGTGGTGCAAGAAATGGGTCAATTGAGACAATTTTATCCTACCCCTTTAGGCCTCTGTGGAACTGTACAAAAATTGTTTACCACTGAGTGAAGAGGTTTGTTTTAAAAGTGACGAAAAGTTCAGGCTCTCATACCGAAAAAAGCTGCACGGTCATGATACGTGAAATTGATGGTACCATGAATGGCCAACTTGTCAGCTATCCAGTGAATGGTATCGTTTACCTTGTGAGAACTTCTATCTTAGACTTTGAGACCACATTACTTTTGTGATTCAGTGTGTAAGTCAATGGGGCTTTTAATGGGCGTATGCTACCTACCATACTTCACAAACGCAAGAGATTAATACTAAATCTTCAGTCTTTCATGCCGAAGCCATTCACTCACAGCGCAGTTTTCCACTCAGTTTGCTAATAAGTCGATCCAACAGGGACGGCGGTTCGGACTAGGGGTACGGCCCCTTTCACACATTCGAAGTGTTCACATTTGATATATGAAAGCTCCGTTTTGATAAGGAAAACTAGGAATTATAAAGTGCCCGTGTTTTTAGTAACATCAAATTTTTAAATTTTTTTGTGCTATGGAAAGCACAGAATATTTATCTTGCAAGGAAGTTTTGTAGCAATTATTTTTTCCCTGAAACATATCTACCCATTAAAGTTTTGCCCATCCCAGGTTGATCCTTCTTCCGCTGTCTGAGTATAAACTCTAAAAACGAAAATAAGCGCACCTCTGTAATTAAGATGAAGAAGATAGTTACAGATTGTTCCAAGTCAGGCGCGTAGCCAGGAATTTGCCAAGGGAGGGGCGAAACTGTAGATTCGGCATTGCAAACTATCTAAGCGTAGCGCCACCATGGGTTGGCGCGAAGTGTACAAGAAAATTTTGGCTGAAAATGCCTCCCAGATCGCTGAAATGGCACTTCCCAGGCCTTGCAAGTTGCATCTAAGCATTTTCTATTTTGACATTACTAGCGATATCATAAAAACATTAAACATTTTTTTTAAAAATATGCTTAAGGGGGGGGCGGCGGCCCCCTTCGCCCCACCCCCCTTGGCTACACGCCTGTTCCAAGTGCCTGCAGAAGTATTGTCTTAATTTCAAGGGTGACATACTGTTCTCATCCATAATACCTATATTTAGTTCACTTTCCTTATGTTAGAGGATAGGGTGGTAAAAAGAAGTTAGACTAACTTGGATACCCGCACCCCCACCCCCCACCCCCTCACACACACACTTTCTGTCTAGTTTCCCGTCCCTCTTCTTACTAAGGCACCATTCCAAAGGCTCTAACAGACATAAGGAACATGTTTATAGAGAGAGGGGGGGGGGGGAGAGAACGATATAATTGAACCAGGGTGTGTTAACGAGTAGCTCCCTGCTTGAACAAAGTTATATGATAGTAAGATCATATCTGCAGATTTGTTAGGCAAAGGTTAGCTGCAGTTGCCACGGCGCATTACGTCACCATGAAGCACTCAGGATTTAATATTCGGTTAAAGAACTCGCAACGTGGGTTACGGTGAGCTTACAACTAGTTAGCACTTAGAAAGACAAAATTATGGCTACGAAGTCAAACTCAAAGCGAAAGAGGTTTTCGAAGAAGAACAAGAGGGACTGGCGAAAACACTCAAATATTAAAGATATTGAAGACTTTTTGGAAGAACAAAGAGTACAAGAACGAACCGGGTAAATAAAGTTTTACTAATGTGTTGTATTTCGCAATCCACTCCCTATTGTTAACATGGGTACCAAATGCACGAATTTATCGTGGTCAATACTGAAGACGACATGAATCATGATGTAATGACTGAGCTCAACAAGA
>KN891128.1:9283-30021 GCA_000934455.1 Apostichopus parvimensis
TATGTATTAGTCACTGTGCCCTGATACTTTATTAGTTACTGTGCCCTGATACTTTATGTATTAGGCACTGGTGCCCTGATACTATATGTATTGTCACTGTGCCCTGATACTATATGTATTGTCACTGGTGCCCTGATACTATATATATATAAGTCACTGTGCCCTGATACTATATGTATTGTCACTGGTGCCCTGATACTATATGTATTGTCACTGGTGCCCTGATACTATATGTATTAGGAACCGGTGCCCTGTTACTGTATGTATGAGTCACTGGTGCCCTGAAACTGTAGGTCTTAGTCACTGATACTCTGGTTCCATATGTATTAGTCACTTGTGCCTATTTATGCCAACAAATCACGTCACCAACCAATCACATACTCTACTTTCAACTATGTCACGTTTTGACGTCATTCCATCACGTTTTTCTATTTTGATATTTCTTTCTGTGTATATGTTAATAAACACTCTGTGCTAGCTGTTTGCCCAGGTTTAATTAGATCTCATTTTCTGCAAATCTATTGATAAATATAGAAAATCTCTCTTCCTTCCTTACTTCCTTCTCTGTCTCCTATTTCATCTTTGTGCTGACACAGGAGAAAGCTGTTAACACGAATCGAATAAGGCTAAGTAATATATATATGTCTGAAACCTACATTTACTGAGCTGTTTGTCTCTTCTGTTCTGTATTTGGTGACATGAATTTCAGACTAATCACTGCTCTGGTTTGGTGGAATTTTTTCACTTTTTAAGTATTGTAATAAAAATAATGGGAAAGTTTAAATCATGTGACCTGAAATAGTGCACTGTAACAGTCGTTAATCACAACATGAGAGTAGATGTGGGTTGGGGTGGGGGGGAGCAGGGACAGGTAGGGAGGGAGAAAGATTACCTCTTCCCTGTATTCAGTTAGCTCAGGCTAACAAATAACTTTAGTTGCCAGTTAATGGCAATATTCACTTCTGCCCTTATTCTTATATGCAAATTAGCTTACACCATTGGTTTATATATGCTGTTTAAATGTTATAGCAGCATCTCAATGTTGGCAAAAATTACTTTCATTGAACAGCTGCTGCTTACATGAGTTACATATTAAAACAACGTTGTAATAGCAATGCCACAAATGATGCAGTATGTCAGTGTATTTGCATGAACAAAGAAAGCATAACAAATGCAAAAACCCTTTTGAAAACTATGCACTTGAAAGTTTTTTTAAAATTTTTTCTGCACATCATTGAAAAGAGTTTCTGTGAACCTGGTGGTTTACAGGGTCTGACTGTATTTACCAGGGAATATTTATATCCCATTGTTTGCTTCTGTTCTAAAGTGGCTTAATTGTTCAGATTATTTTGAGTGGGAGTGACACAGCATTTAACCATTGTAAACATAACAATGTGTTTTAAAGGATGACTTGCTATTCGCTGTGGAGTGTTAGCTCAGTGGTTAACGCCGGTGCCTTTCAATCATAAGGTCCCAGGTTCGAGTCACTCCCAGATTAATGTATGTCGTCCAGTTACAGAGTTGTTGACAATTAACAATTCATAACCATGGACGTTAAATATGAATGTAAGAGACTGACTTCGGTCAGCTTGCGGCTTTGATAAGCCAATGAGGCTTCTTCGCGAGTTCCTGCTTGCAGGAGGATCTAATATACATACACACATACATACTTTGACAACACAGAATTTTCAGACGTCATAATCCCGACGTGCCGTTTGTCTAGGTTGCCTATTGATTAAAAATCATCTCTGTGGATACTATAAATAACACTGTTTGCTTTGTGTGAATACTTGGGTATTGAAGAATCAAGTCCAAAACTTATTGAAGACTGTTTGCCTATTGGTTTGCTTGTTGCTTGGGAGGGTCTGACTTTTATACGTTTATTTTTATTGGTATTCCTGCCATTTTGTTTTTCTAACGCATGTGATGTTTAAACCTCTATAAATTCCAGTAAAACTAACAAGTTTATTTGGACTTTAAGTGGGATTCTTTCATGCTTAGTTGAAGGGATTGTAAACTGAAGCAAACAGCAATGTTGCTTGATGATTCCAAAATTTGATATATGGCATTCATGTCCAAACTGTGTCACCATAGCAACATCATGAAGACAAGGAGCTCTATCAAAGCTTTGAAAATCATGGATATAGCTATCTTAAAACTCAAAGTAATTTTGAAGGGGTGTGGCAGGGGTGTGGGGGGTGTAAATTGTTAGCATATCCAGTGACTCTCAAATAAGTTTGTTTAGCTTATGTCGTCCATTTAAAGGACTATAAAGTGTGAACATGGCTTGATGGTAACAAAACTCATTGACAACTTGCCCTTCGCAGACTGTGTAACCTTAACAGCATGTGAACGCAGAGATTGTCCCGATATCGTTAACACCTCACAATAGCTACATATTCCCAAACTGTCAAAGAATGTTGAAAAGTGAAATTGTGGCCCTTTTTGAAAACTGTGTGGCCAGTTTAGCATATCCAGCTGTTGTCATTTATGTAAGCTTCATTTAACAAACAAGTAGTAAACACCACACATTTCCTCTCATTTCAATATTTCAGGAAGACGAACTTGACCAGCTTCATCTTGGTTACACCTCCTTCAGCGAAAACAAAGTCTCAAAGTCACTCGTCTATGAGTACTGTATGTACATCATCCTAAAGTACAGAGAACCAAGATTTCAGGATGTAAGTATATCCGTCTGTTAAAAGTTGCCGGTTATGGTTCGTAACCATATTCCTATGCTATCGCAATTGCTATAAAACTATGAAATGTCTAGACTAAGTCCCAGTGAGTAACTCACAGTTTTCCGTCTCATTTTCTCTTAAATTTATGATTCTTTGCAGAAGGCGAAAGAAATTGTATTTGATGGTGATTGCTGTGTGTCTGTTTGTGCATATGTGTATGTATGTAACACCTTGGATTGTAAGTACCATAGCTAAAAAGTTACATGTATGGTTCAATTCCTTCTTCGTTAGTACGTGGATCAAATCTTAGTGAATAGAATAACCCTCTTTTTATCTCTGAAGGTCAAAGGTACTTTTTAATCACCAGAGTGTCAAACTCTGAGAACCTTGTAAACATATGTTGGAGGAATTTTATAGTTGGCATGTAGCTCCACCTTAGTGAATACCACCAGAACTGAAATATTTTTTGTAGAGGTCATAGGTCATTTGAGGTCAATCCAGGTCAGAATCTGTTACATTATGAGTTCACTTTCAAACCATAAAGCAGGCTTTTTGTGATGGATTTTGATGCTATACAATATTAATATCTGATAACATGAGGTAGTTATTAGCTTGAATACCCAAGTTTCCTTTTAAGTACCGGATAATGAAGACAAAAGTAACCTCTAATTAGTTTAATGAATGACTTGTTTTACTGTTTATCAAACACATCTGGGGAGCGATTGATGAAATACAAAACAAAACCATAAATATATCAAATTTAGAGAGATTAATGATGCTAAGTTTACATGTTGGTGTTTGTTTGAGTTAATGCACCACGTAAGTTGCACACGATTTCTGATTGTTCTTTGTTCAACATTGACTAGTGTGCCAGTTTCAACAAGTTTGTTTATAGTAACTCAATTACCTACATAGTCTCTGCTGATTATGTCCATATCATTTCATATATATCTTTAAAGTTTATAACACTAGATATCATTTTATCTCTGTGCTTCCAAAACATATGTTTTTTTGGGGGATGCTCATAAAAAGATAACCCTTTGCAATCTTTTTAGTATTTCAAAAGTTATAAGCTGGTGTACTGTATCAGATTGTACCCCAGACAATTCCACAATACTGTATTCAAGTGTGGCCATTTTGTTGCCCATAGATATTTTCTTTTTGGTGGTAAATGTCATGTCAAAAGTATTTTGGATAAGTTAAGAGAAAGAGTTTGACTTATGCATTACTTGAAATAAAAGTTGTCTTATCGAGCCAATGAGCTACATTGATGTGGAAGTTCCAACATAAAAAAGAACATTTTGCAAAGTTTTAATTGGTTCAAACAGAAAAGTATCCTCTCCGAAAAATTGTTTCTGAATCTTGTACACCTGTGGGAAATATCCTGTGTTTCTTTGCTCACGACAGGTTGAGGTAAAGTTGTTACAGCGACCGATGAAGGAATTTGGGTCCATGAACAGAACCGAATTCAACGAATCTATGGACGCCCTCTCTCCACTTGTCAACGAGAAGCTCAGACACAAGTTGTTTTCAGAATCCGAGCAACACTTCAGCGAAGGAAGGAAAGTCTCCGTAGCTCGTTTGGCTCGTATCCTTTATTTGAAATATTTAGTTTGGCCCAGTTCAAGTGATAAACGTTGTTTAGGTAAAATGATATCAGATTCCTCGATATTTTTACTGAAGAGAACGATTTCTGTTCGATCCATCTATTTTCTTATTTGCTCTTCGTGATGAACGCTAAAGGACTCTAAAGATTCCCTGCCACATTTGAGATTGCAATGAATATGCAATCTGATACGCAGAAATGATCGACTTGTTAGTGCAAAGGCTCACATACTCAGGGTCAGAGCCCGCAATCTCTCCTCCAGGGAGGATCATGAACTCACCGTCATGATTGTAGCGTGAACGCTTAGGGCAGTCACGTGACCAGAGATCACCACCGGCTACTCGCCCATAGTCACTTGCACTTAATCACAGACTGGTGTGAGTAAAACTTAAGGCATTGTTGTAGGTAGCACTAGCACCAGCTTATCGATCTCTAAACAATCATGACCATTTCACGCTTGAATGATCGCTCTTTCGTTGACAATAATCCACCGTGGACATGTCCAGGGTCAGCTTGAGTACTTCCCTGAGGGAAGTAATTCTTAAATGTGAAAAAGCAGATATTTTGCAATTGTTGCGTAGTCATCACATACTAGTGTAAGGATGTCAAAATTTGTGTTATAGTTTATTTAAAGCGTTTAAAGCATTGTAGAACCCATTTCATTTTGCTGAACTGGCATTAAAATGATTGGCCTAACCTCAAGGCTTGGACTGCTACTAATAAAGGATGACTTTAGTCAGAATTATAGGTCCTGATATTTCATAATCTACTAAGAAAAAATTGAGTACTGGAAATGTTTCTAATATCTATTCTGTGTTTCAAGATACTCAACTTTAAAATATATTAAATCTCTGGAACGCTCCTTTAATGCTAAATTGATGTTGATGTTGGTTCCCCAGTGCAGGAAAAATATGTTTTATGTTTTATGAATAGTTTAATCAATTCTAATAAATCAACCAAAACGTGTTCTTTTAACTTTGTAATGGACAAGAGATCAACGTTGGATGATATCCAATACCACTTGTCCTTGAAAATGTTTTAATAATAATAATAATAATAATATTACTTATTTATATAGCACATTGATACCGACCGTCTCAATGCCCTTTATAAGAAACAAAATTACTACAAATATACAGCATAGTTAATGCATTGCGTAAGTATCATTTGAGGTCATGCAAGTCTTATCATTTATAATGAGTTTTTAAAATACATCTGAAAACTGACCCAATGGTCAGTGTGTTAGGACTTAGTAGTTCAGCCATTCTAAATTGATGGGACTCAGATGGTAAAAATTAAAAGTGGTATTGAAGTGGATTGATGTGAATATTGTTAAAGGCATTGAAGACTCGCCCCAAACCGTGTGCCGCACTCTGAAACAGTTAACTTTCTGTTGCTTGCAAGTGACGTTTTGTTTGTGTCGCTACAAAATGCAGACAGTAATGAAACGTGATACCTTGTTATCTTTTATCTGAACCAGAGATGTCCACGCTATGTACACTCTGTTGTGGGTTTTGACCGTAGCTGTATGTATTGACTGTACACTAGTGTCTAATTACCGACAGTAGCTAGCTGTGTGTGTATTTTCTGGGATCGATGGTGGTGTCTAACACTTCTGTTACACCTCATTCGAAACTAGGTCAGATTACCGGCATGAGACGTTTCTTTGTGCGCGAGTCTTCACACCCTTTAAGTGGTTCATCACAACTGATCAAAATTTAATTTTGTACCTTAGTTTTCCTTTAACTAGTCTGTTGTTAATATGTTGTGGCGTAATATTGTTACAACCACTTTCAGTTTCACATCCTTTTCCATTCTATTGAATTGTTTTCAACAGGTTTGTTTTTGTCACAGTACTTCAAACACTTTATTTAGAAGCCTTGTTCAAGCTTAATAACTGTAATCGCTTTCATAACAGTTTGCATTCTCAGAAATAGCAAACTTTTGCATCAACGTAGACAACATGTTGTTTGTAGATTTATGATTTATGTTAGCGATGTACCTTGATATCTGTGTGACCCTTGTATCTTTGATTGAATTGAGCACAAGCTGTAAATTATGATGAATTATTTCAATGTCAAGTTTGGTATTTTTGTATATTACATGGTACTTTGTATTTGGCAGTTGAACTGGATTGGTAGGAGAGGAAGGCATGGGGGTGGGGGTGCAGCTTGTAGGACACACAGGTGGTGATTTTGGGTGACCTGGGAGAAGAATGAGGGGAAAAAATAGTTGACATATTTGGTTATGCCCAATTGACAGTCTATATTATGCAGCATCGTGTTGTACTGTTGGTGATGCTTGGTTGCTAACATAAGTTTGTTTTAAAACACTGTACGGCCATTTTATCAAAAGAGGAAGTTATGGTCAGTGAAGCAACTTTAATCACCTGTTAAGTTTGTCTTTCTTTGTGTGTGAAATAATCTAGGCTATGTGCATACCAAACTTGTGAAAAATAAACACACCCCAATTATCCACAGGAGTTAAGCCATAGATTGGGACAAATATGGCAATCTTCTTTGGCATGTGGTTTGCAGTTCCAAAATTAGCTTTATAAGGGATCCTTGTCACTTTGAGGAAATAATAGGAATTTCAGTGAATTTTAAATGAAAAAAGGGTTCCCTGTGAAGTATTAAACATATAAGATGATAGGAGTTTAGCCCCTGGTCTCCCCTCTCTCCAGAAATGATACCCTACCTGTATAGGGACAAATGAGAGATCATAAACAGGAAAACAGGTAAATTTCATTTACCTCTTGTAACACTAAATAATCTTAATTTAACAGCCAGTTCAGGGGGAAAAAAGGGACATTTAGGTATTTTAGTTACCTTTTTAAGATATATTGAGAGTATGAGATGTCCTGCTTATTTTGATATCTTTCATTATATGTCGACCGTCAAATTTGATGAAATTTTTTATATTCCCTGACGTACTTCCGTACCAGAGATTGCAAGTTACCTGTTGCTTTCTCAAGATGCTGCCCTCTTGCGCCAAAAAGTTGCAGACGAGGTAGAAGACAGTAGAGTACGCCCCTCCAGTCATAAAACGGGTGAGAGTTATTGCATTGAAGCTAATGAAGTAACTAAGGGAGTGTGAGCACATGCTTAATTGCTTAATTGCCTAATTCCTCTTCCTCCTTACCCCCCCCCCCACGCCCCCACCCTTCCATCATACCAAATGTCTTTACTACATAGTAGAAGAATAGGTTAAAATGGTCACAAAGTTTCAAGAACTTAAAATGCATTTTTTTTTTTTTTTTTTTGGGGGGATATTGACAAGTACATCCCTATAACATGGTTTTTTGCTTTCCCTTTATCAGGAGTGACTGCCATTTTATTCTAGTGTTATTCTAGCCATTATGTGTAGTGTCAGCTTAGAGTAAGTAGTTTATACCTAAATTACATTTATGTCAGATCAAAGTATTGACATGCTATGCTCTTACTGAAATTTAGCCATGTACTTATCAGTAGCAGAATGTAACCACTTAATGTTAAGCATGTTCAGCTAAAGCAGGTTCTTATTAAGTTTCAAAACAATGTCTCTGCTTTCATATTCGATACTCAAATACCGTAAAAAATGTTGTTCATTAACTCTACTAGTTTCACAAGTTTGACGATATTTGGTGTCGTCAAGCCATTAGTCGATTAGCTTTCCTTTTATCAGTAGTAGCTGCCATTTTATGATAGCCATTATGTGTAGTTACAGCTTAGAGTAAGTTGTTGATTACTCCATAACGTTTATGTCAGATCACAGTTAAGTATTGACATGCTATGCTCTTATTGAAATAATTTAGCCATGTACTTATCAGAATCAGAATGTAACCACTTGTTGTTAAGCATATTCAGCTAAGGCAGGTTCGTATTTAGTTTCAAAAACAATGTTCTGCTTTAATATTCGATATTACAATACCATAAAAAATGACGTTCATTAATTCTACTAGTCTCACAAGTCTGATTTTTTTTTCAATACGGGTGCATTTTAAATCACATTACTACTAATGTAATAAAAAAGAACCTCTGGGCATTGACATGTTGAAAGCTGACTGAAATAATTTATTATACCCACTCTTCACACTGTCAGGGGAAGGGGAGAAAAGGCTTAGAGAGTGCCTTTAATCTGATCAATTTGAATTTTTTTCATCTTATTTTGAGTAATACATTGTAGTTTTGTTACAGTTTGCTATACCAATGCCAGATGCTGCTTGAATGAATGTTACATAATACTGTGCCTTTCATAGGCTTATTCTCAAGATTGGAATGTTAAGAAATGGCCGGCCAGATAAGTATCTTCTGGGACTGTAAGACACCATATGCTCCCCCCTGCCTTATCCATCAAGAGATTTAGCCCGCCAGCCAGTTGGAACAAGACTTTAGTTCATGGTTCCACTCATATTTATATATTTTTTCCAACTCACTACAATTTCAATTACATATATATTCATTTGCCTTTGTCGTTTACCTCCATTTCATTTCACAAAGTCTGTTCAAAGTATCTCTTTCAAGATCCGGCTTTAGGAATCACAAATAATTTCTAGTTGGTTAGCATCATGCTTGATCTCTAGAGTAAGGCAAATATGTCAGTCACCAAAACAGAACTAGTATGGTTCGATACAGGCGACAAACGCCTACAGTGGAATTACGACCTTCGTACCCACAAAACCACTTTTTTTTTAGTTTTCCATGATGCATTTTTGGTGAATAACTTTTTGAAAAATATTTCCATCCAGGTTCATCGAAAGTGGACAATACCATGACTCAGCGAGTAGAAGACAATGAAGATATACTGACGATGGCCAAACTCAGAAATTTGGCCAAAAATGTCTCAAAGTAAGTCTTTGCATCCTTTGTTTTTACCACCAAATGAATCCAAATTTTTCATTTACCAAGATTAATATTTTTGTCATGATCGACTGGGGCAGTCGATACAAATTCATGATACTAATTGCTTGTGCTGGCTTTCGCAACAATACGCTTCAGTTTTCTGTCCTCATTTTTTTTATCTGTGTCAATATATATTGTATTTTCTTGACGTATGTTGACATGCCAATAGCTGATCCCAGGTAAACTAAAGCTAGAGTAGTAAGGGGTGTCACTTCCCTTGAGAGTTGTGTCAAGGTACTGCTAGTCGTTTTCCGTAACTCAAACTGAGTCCTTGACTTGAGACACTGTAGATTTTTGAGTCGTTCTGCTTTTGAAATATTAGTGACTTAAGTCATAAGTCACTACAACACTGGTTAAAGCTAAGCCATTTTAAAAGGGATAAAGCAGAAGAAAGTGCCCATACACACATCAAAAGTCTGAAAAATATGAGAAAATGAAGTATTTGCTTGCTCGCATAAATATATTTCATATTGGTGGTGTACTGATCCAAGAAAGAGAAAACATTGACAACATTACTAGTGCTTGTACATGGATGATACTTGTCAATAAATAATAAGAAAAAATTGCAAAGTACGTAAGAATTGCAGTTGAGGGAAACAGATAGGAGAAATCTCAGTCAAACATTAAGCAAAATACATTTAAGTTAGCCAGAATATGTGCTCATTGGCAAGGCTAGATAGTACATTGAAGACAAACAAGTTGGAAACTGGTTAAAATGGTTCAACTTATACGAACTGGTTTCTTCGCTTTCATATTAAAACATGATTAACAGCAGGTCCTCGCAAGGATAAGGTGAACAGACCTCCCCGATTTCATGTGCCGTCCCCGGATAGAAAGGTGTCCTGGTAAAATTCCCTGGATGTTATGTAACGTCCCAGGCATATCTCAAAATTTGTTAAAAGGCTCCTGTATAATTCCAATTTTTACCCATTTGGCCTACCAACAAATGTAGTCTTGTAGGCATTCATATATACTCACTGTGACACACAACCATGCAACTCAGTCATTCACAAACCAAAAGTGAATATTTGGTTTCCTTTGTCCAAGGACTGCTCAAACAAGCTTTACGGTCGGTAACTCTTAACAAGTATACCTGAAAATATGCAATATGCTCTTTTACAAATTAGTTTTACCTATGTACTTTTATTAATAATTTTTTTTATTTGCATATTTAATATATTAAAACAAGGTGCAGTCCAAATGTCCATTTAAGAGTGTACCTTTCCAACTATTTTATAAATTTGATGGTAATAATAATAATAATGAATAAATACAGTACATAATAAATAAATAGTGCATAACGAAATAAATACAGTTCATACTGCCAAGGTTTTAAATCGAAACTTGGTTTCATTTGTTACATAGCTTTATTCATTACTTACATATGGTTAAAATGAGTGTTTACCTTTAAAAAAAAGAAAAAAATACTGCTGTAGTAAAACTTTACGTAGAATAATGAAATACTGCGGTAGTTTAAGATGTTCATGATTTTGTTTCTGCAGACGCGACCAAGCCCGGAGTGTGAGAAGGATCGAGGGTAACCTGAGGTATGACATCAACGAGGTCAATCAGGAAATGACCTTTGACATACCTCTGACAGAATCATAACTTGATGTAATATCGTCTATGTCTACAACTTGAAGCTGGCTTTTACAGTATAATTAACCTCCTCGTGTCCTTTATTTTAAGCCGAGCACCTCAGCACTGTCTCTCATTAATCGTTACATTTGCGCTTGCAGTGGGATTGAAATGTTAACTGAAGGAGGAGAGGGAAAGATTTCTATCAGAGATACAATATTCATGTTTTATCAGTTCCCAGCAACCCACGCACACCATTAGTCACACTAATATAGGTGAACCTTTGTGCAGAGTTATGCTTTTTCCAGGAAATTATGTCAGATCTTTAGTACATACAGAAACCATCAAAATGAAACTAAGAGGCTTGTTTAATACTTACTATTCAAAAGAGTCATGTCACCAAAAGTTGCTCAATATGAATGGCTTTGTTTGGTCCCTGTCATCATGTAAGTTTGAGACTAAGTTACAAATTCAACATGTGAAAGAGACCTCAAAACCAGATTAGTGTGAGATTATCTTGAAACTTGTAAAACACCGTATTTAAGTTAACTTTAAATCCTGGGACTTCTGACTGTTTTCATGTCGTTTTTTTCTTGTCATTTCTGTGCGGAAAAACTATATCACTGACAGTATAACTTGTCACTACTATCTCCATGGATATTCCAAAGTAAAAATGATAACAGCATGCCTTTAGGTTAGAGAAAATAAAATGACAAAATTTCTTTTGACTTGCCTCTTAAATTTACTGGTAATCCCTCTACCATCAAATGTAATGAATTGTTGTAAATAAGTTTGAAATTCAATCGAAAAGTCTGCTTTCCTTCTTCTTTGAAGCACTTTACTTAAATCATCAAAGAGTCACCACAAAAAGTATTTTTATTTTTTTGCAACCTGGTAACTTCAAAACATTCCAAAATTCATTGTCATGGTGTTTTCTTTTCTACATAGGTGAAAAATAGTTCAACTGTTTCATTTATATGTAACCGCATATCCTATGTAAAGTATATGTTTATATACTGTAGTGCTTTGATAGAAATTTATAGTAATGTACCTTATATATATATTTGAAGTGTTATAAGACAGTCACGTATAACAAGTATTCATACAAAATAAGTTGACCGTGTCTTTTTGTTATTTGTGTCTTACATTAACCTGGTAAGCGAAAATTAAATTTGCAACTTAGACGAGAGGGCGTTGTCCCTAAGAGTTTAGGTCACTGATACGTGCAATGCACATGTCTGCTGGATCCACCTCAGTACAGTAAGTAGGTGTTTGTCCAGCCAGGCAGGGTGATAATGGAACTTGTGTAACCAATAGAAGAATTAGTTCTCTTGTCATTGCACATGTAATAATCTCACAATTCTAAAAACATCTAAAACCAAGACATATCTTGTCTATATATAGGCCTTACATATATCATGACATTTCATATCTTTCAAATGCTTATTATGTGAGTAATGAAGTGAATATTTTACAAAATTTTATAAAATGTTGGATTTTAGATAGTTTCAACAAAAGTTGGGAATATTAAAATACAGTGGGGAAAAAAATTCCTCCAGGGTGGTGTAGCCATTTCAGTTGGAATGTTTTTGTATTTGTATGTTAGATTGAACTGATACCTCAAATCTGGTACCATTTTCATGTAGGTACCCTTCAATATTCTTGGGGGTGGGGGGAGTGTAGCAGATCTATCAACTAAGACTTCTTCTATCAGACCACCGTAAGGTGGTATCCAGGAATTTTCTGGAGAAAATACTTGATTTCAAAACTGTATGATAAACTTATTCAGCCTTAACATTTGATTTTACTATACAATTACATTAGACCAGTTAAGATGACACAACACAGTAACAGTACTATAAGAAATATTAGTTGTTTGACATGACAAAAGTTATTTTTACTTGATGAAACAGAAACAATAAATACAATTTATCTTACTGGGCACCAACTTTGCAGTTCAGACAACCTTACAAAAGTTACAAGCAAGTGAGGGTCGTCAAATGACCATCAGGTCGACTTCCCAAAAAGAACAGCAAAATCGGGGAATGACATGTCCTACCTTTGACTGTGCCCAACCCACAGACCAATGCAGTCTTTAAGGTGGTGGGACTTGTCCCAATTATTCTATCTCCGGGTATCATTTCAGAAGCCACTTTGATGGGGTGGAGGAGAGGGAAGGGTGAAGGAATGGGTGGTATGAGTGGAGATAAGGCCAATTCAAAGAACAAACACTCTTTGTTTATATGGGACACCTGGGGGTAAAGGAATCGATTTCAAGAGGACTTTTGGCTTTCTATTACACATCCGTCCAAACAAGTTATTTTCAAATGAAATATAAAAGTACCCATAAATTACTGATATTGCCATCTAATCCAAGCTATGCACTTAATTTGGTTGGTTTTGTAAGATAATCTGGGCAGATGTTCACATTTCAAAAGTCACCGTTTTGTCGCATCAAACAAATACTGTGTTAATTTATGCATAGACGCAAGTTATGTTAAGATGTTGTTACATTGTCAAACTTGCTGCTTGTGCATAGGTTTGTAGAATTGCTAGACTAAAAAAAAAAAAAAAAAATGCATAGCAGAAATGAGATAGATTTAAATATGATACATTGCAACGGATTGAACCAGATGTACAGGAAAAATAAAATTAGGGAAGACCTAAGATTTTGAAAAATGCTAGTTGATAAAAAAAAAAAAAAAAACTCCCTATCTTAATAGCCTGTTTCATGCCTTTAATTATGCATCTTTCAAGGTGTAAACTTACATTTGCAATGTAAGCGCTTCTTCACTTGAAGTAGGTCTTACAAGAGGAGGGCTACAGAAATTTGGGCCCTGTCGTGTAACTGTCCCTGGGACAATAGGTTCTCCAAACACATGGCACAGTAGACTACGGTGGATGGTCTGTAATCTCATCATTGAAATGATCCTCAAAACCTTTCCTTCTGTAAACCCAATGTTTTTTTGTTTTTTCCATTTCTCCTGATTTTGGATTCATCGAAATTAATATTTTCTGCATGATCAATTTCCTACATTCATATAAAGGGATTGATACATTGAAAAGCAACTTTTTAGATCAGTCACCTTCATGGAATTCATTACCGCTGTTACCTATATACGTTCCTAACTTCACTTCATATTGTATCAACCGAAACCCACTACTCACACCAGAGTACCCCATTGTTCCATTTGCACTTTCAGTTTCATTTTCAAAGACTTTATGGCGTTTGTCTACAAAGAGGAACCTTTTACATGAAAATATTCTCCATGTAAACACACATTCATTTTTGTGATGGAATTATGGAAGTCTCTGTAGGGAATATTAATCCCTTTGTACAGCTTGCCTCATGGCCTCACTGTAGGACGTGTCATCCTCCCTTTCTATTCCTCAACGAAACTACACAAACTTCCAAATTTCCTGTATGAAATTGAAAACTGATCAACTTGTTGATACATGCAACACTGTCCTGTTTATCTTTTAAACAACTACAGAATCAACATTTTTTTTTCTTGTTCTTGTTAACCAAACTATGGAAGTTATAACATGATTTAGATCTTCCTTTTTATATTAAATAAGTCTATAAATAGGAATCTCTTGATGTATATAAAAAAGAGTCTGTGTTTATCGATGGAATATAGCAGAATGGAGATAATACCATATGAGAAGATACAACAGTAACACACAGTCGAAACCACACACTGCTAGCCAAATTGCAAAGGTACAGTAAGTAACCTGTCACAATTCACTAAGCATTCAAAGACATCGCATTTGCACTTTCAAACTTAGTGATATTTGAAAGCCTGAATACTGTAGAACAACTTCATTTATAAACGAATTGAATCACCTACTATAAACACGATATTTACATAGGAGCCAATTGAAGCACTAGAACCCTGGTGGTTCTTAGAAATCAAGATAGCTACTGTACCATGCATAGCTATTGTGCAATTTCAGTTTTACGATGTAAATTATATTTATAGTGCTTTAGTGTTGCCAAAGTGCACCTCATTGCGTGCGTAATAACGTAAATGATGCGAGACAAGTTTCCTTTTGGTTCTGCTTTACATAGGATTGCAATCTTAGTGGGTGTGACCTCCTAGAGTGGTCTCTTCAGGACACTGTCTGACTCAATAAGGTACTTGAGAGGTAACAACAGGGTCCAAGTATCCTATTATTGAAATATATACACATTAGAAAATAAAATCTCTTACCATGGAAGTGTCTATAATCAGCCAGAACTATTTGCTCGACATATAACACTACTGTGTGTCAACAACAAAGTTTCTTTTCATGATCCAACTCTGACAGTGTGTCATGAGTTGTGGTGTAAGAAAAATGGGTGGAGGGTGTTGGGCACGGGGGGGGGGGGGGGGAGGGAATGCCTAACAGTAAAACTTGAAATTTGTTTTTTCTATTGTCTTATATTGGAGAAGGGGAGCCTGTATAAATTTATCCTTGTTCTCAGTTTCTGGTTCAATTATCACCCCACCTTTGTCAGCCAATAACCACCACATAAAAAAAAATCATCAAGATTGAAGAGTTTAGATAGCAGTTAGGGTTTGATCCTCTGCCCTTGTTGTACCAAACACACCAAATATTATGTGTTAAGTATTATTGTTAAAAAAAAATAGTATTTTAAATAATATTGTTAAATTTTGTTAGTAGTCTTAAATAATATTGTTTAACAATATTATTATTAGTTTTTTAATAATAATAAAAAAATACTGTTAAGTAATGAAATTATATTTTAAAAATACTTATTATTTGTTAAAATAATACTTAAAAACTAATACCTTTAAAGAATATTTCTGTTCAAATAATGTTTACTGCTTATCACATTATGAGGTCTTCCCCTCATTATGAGGTCTTCTTGCACCAAAAGCTTGCAAATTAGCATTCACCAATGACCCTCAAAATGTATAGTGTATACTACCCCATGATATCATCCTTGAGGGGGGGGGGGATCAATATAAAATCTAAAATCTTGGGCACCTTATTATAATGGTACTACTGTATGGAATCATGGGGTGAAATGTTGTGACTATCATTGTTGAAGATGTTTCTGCCTAGTCAGTACAGCCTACCTTTACAATGGTGTCATTAAGCAATACACCCACAAACACATACATTATTTTCACAAGGATGTCAGTTATGCTTTTGTGCATATTTTGTGCTTCAATTTGTTAACATTCGACAGGCAGGAAAAGTGTGCCATCATTTACAAACATATTATGGTTGGTCTAAATAATGTGGCCCAATATTCAGGTGCTACTGAAAATTGTCTTGTGGCCTTTCACACATGTGAACGCAGGGGTTTAGGCGGCCAGGCCTCCAGCCGTCTTTTGCACGGCCTGTTTCGCAAAATGACGGGTTATTTTTCCGTGCGTGGCTTGAAAATTGTTCAAGCACAAAGAAAAGACTAAGGATTGGTTTTACTGTCAAACATGCGACATGCACATGAGACATTCACAAGAAACAAGAGAGTTTCTTCCACTTTTTTTTGGAATAATGTGTTTACCAGCCCGGACATACAAACACATACAAATGCCCACAAACCATCACCATCACATAGATTACTCTTGCTTCATCTTAACAATCTTTGTCTGATTTCTCAAGGAAGATTGGGAACAAATAAACCGTCAAGATGCAGAAGAAACACATAACATATGCATCTGCTGTAAATTACAGTCACTGACTTAAACACTTTGAAATGTTGGAGAAGCCACATAAGACTTGCCCCAGTGTGAAAGAAAACAATTAGCGAAAACTTGATGTTTATGTTAAATATAAATTAATTTGCAACCAAGTCAAAACAAGACACAGTACCGCTATCTCTCGCCGCCACATACATCTTGCCGTTGTTGTTGGTGATGCACAAACCGTCGACGTCATCGTGAAGGCCCTGGCTGAAGGCCGACAGAAATGTCCCATCCTTGGTGTAGACTACGATGGCGAGTTTGTCCGAACATTCCACCGAGCACGCGCTTATGTAGATGTTGTCGTTCGAGTCCACGTCGATGCCACAGCAGTACATGGAATCCTCGTCCTCCCTGACCGGTATGGTTTTCACAAACGAGTCCATCACGGGATCAAAGATTTGCAGACGGTGGTTACCGTGATCCGCGACGACGACCTGGTCCTTGCTATTCACGGCGAGGAAGTTTGGATTGATCAGCTGTCCCTCGCTTATCCCCCAAGTGCCGTGGGACCCGATCATCTTGGCCTTCTCGTCAAAGACTAGGATGCAATGATTCACCCAGTCGGACACGTACAGGTAACCTTTGGAGTCGACAGCGACGCCCCGGGGGCTCTCTAGGGAGCTATGTCTATAGATAAGATTAAGGCTCTTATCATGCAGAGAATATTTCATGATTGCGTTAGCTTCAGGGTCACATATGAATAAGAAATCGTTGTACACACTCATGCTCCTGGAATGAACCTCAGAGAACATCACAGACACTCCTTTCCGAGGGCCACTCATCTCTAGGCTCAGGATTTGATTCTTTGCCAAGTCGCTTACTAAGATCTGTTTGTTCCACTGCACTATATCACTAGGGCTTTGCCAAGGGTATTCCATTCCCGAGAAATCTCCAACGTGTGTCCCCAGCGGCTGAACTAACATCTCTTGCTGTGAATTCTGAACGGTGATATTAAAGATGCGAATCTCCATTTTGTACCTGCCAACATGAGCAGGCGTGAAGAAGGTGGTCATATAGGTACCATCTGACTGTCTATAGGCCCCAATGTCTTTGGATTGACCGGTTGGGGAGTGGATGTTCGCAGTCACCGCTGGAAGGTCAGCATCTTCTGTCAGACCTTCTGAGGACTTTAAAATCAGACGAAACTGTAGTTTTCTATGAGTTTTGACCTGTACTGGACTGTTTTGTTGGTGGAGGAACTCGACTGCAATTTTATCCAATGGTATAGGCAAGCATGTTACTTGGCAGTCCTCCCCAGGATTGAATTTAAACTGAAGCCCCGGTTTGAACTCCAGATTCAAGAAACCTTTCGGTACTTGTGGCATAAAAGGAGCAGACGACAACTGCTTCAGCTTGCTAAAACTTTGAACAGTGGCAGTATTCAAAGCGCATGGTTTCCCACTGCTCGTGGCATTCTCAATTTGACTGTAGGATGTCAACCCTTCGTGAACGTTGCGTTCAAAGTCAGACGCTTTCTCCATCTCAACCTGAAGCTCCGCCACTTTCTCTTTGTAAAGGTTTTCAAGTTCGTCATTGAGCTCTTCTTCTAGTTCTTGAACCTTTTGAAGAAGATTCTCTTTGAAAGCAGCTATATTCCTTTGAGCAGTGTGATACTTGCCATCTAAAAATGATTTCATTTGCCTTAGAGAAGTCAGAACCATTCTAGATTCCTCCTTCCTACCTTTCAGTTCTGCTTGCAACTTATCCATCCTTTCCTGAATGAACCGCCACGAAGACCCCGCGTCGTAACAGTGGTGACTGGCGTGACCTTCTGAAGCACAAACTTGGCAGACACCTAACAGGCACGTCTGACAGACACGCGTCACCAATTCATCATGTTTCTCGCATTCGCACAGGAGGTCCTCATCCACAGCGAAGTCTTGTAGGTCCTGGCTAATCTGTCTTGCAAAGAAGTTGTCTGGCAATCCACTCACTCCAGACGAAGGCAGAGCCTGTTCCACATTGCACTGGGGACATATCAACTTTGTTCGTACCGCTACCCAACTTTCCAAGCAACTTTTACAACTCATGTGGTTACATGGTAGAATTTTTGGAAGCTTGCATGGATCCTGACAGATCGGACACACCAAACTCTCTAATATTCTCTCTAATTTCTTTTGAGGGGTAGCCATCTGTGTAGCAGAAATAAAACAGCAAGTGTTAGAAATGACTAAAGCTGAAACGATTATGTGTCTATTGTAGTTATTATTCACACAAAACTTGTGTTGGTTTCAGTTTCCTCAAAAGCAAAACAAGAACTGACCAAAAACTAAAAATAGCAACACAGAGAATCCAGCCACTTACTGTCGATGAAATTGAAAGGTCGTACCAAAGATGGATACTGTCTTCCTGTATTGATTGTTAGTAGTAATAGGGTAATACATTGTTGAAAGGAGTTAATTGTACCTAAGAGTAAGTATTGTTTGAGCAAGAGTCTATAAAGTTCAGGGCATGTATACACAGTAATGCAAGCAATAAAAGAGAAACTGATTGGTATTCTGTGATTGTGTTGCTGAGATAATACTACTCTGAACTGTTATAATAATTCTAAATTTTTCTTTGTAAAATACATAATAAAGTGATAATTCAGTATATGATGACGATGGAATTTTTGATGAACATGAACCATCAAATTGCAAAATCGAATTCATTCACGATTGAAAAGGCCTGACTACTAAGAATGGGACATTCAACACATAGAGTTATTGGCATATTACTGTATATATTCCATGGCATGTTTTTCAATTGTTTTTTTTGTAGTCCACTGTGTTGTTCTCAAAAGTTTACAAACTTAGCTGGCTTCTAACTTAGATACAGTATGTTACAGTGTGTGATAGTATTCTGCAAATATAGAACTTGTGTATGTTGATATGGTAATTTCAATATGCTTCACTCTGCAAATATGTTATAGAGGACAATAGTAATGGCTTTTTGACCATTTTCTTTCAGGCAATACATTAAAGCTTTCAATGAAAAACACCAGTTAATTACAATCTGACAGCTATACACAGCAATTTACTGTCTCTAGCCTATCAGTGGGTGGAACATACATTTATAACATGATATGTCAATTTAGGGAATGCATGAATTATGAATTATTGTGAGGCAAAGTACAATTGGAAGGCCTATAGGCTATGGATCATGCAACACTCCTTGTCATGTGGAAACCCCACTTATATACACAATACGAATCACATGTTAACGTCATCCTAATCATACCTGATAGTTGGGGCTTGACGATTAATCCTCGATTGAATTCTATAGTCCCGTTGTATTATAGCCGGGCTATAATACAAGCTAGGCCTAGGCTATGTATTACCTGTACTGTTGTTAAAATTCGAAGGTCAAACAGTTAAAAAGATTCTTACTTACTGTGTAGCCTCACTAAGGGTAAGACTAATGACGAAGGACTTGACGTTAGCGACGCGATGCATCTACGTAAATGTACTGCGATTAACCGTTTTTCTTAGGTATCCTTTGGTTGCTATCCAATTGAAACAAGACAGCCCTAACAATTGGCCTAATGTTAAGTTTATGTGGAGACTAATCACGCCTTGGACCGTGGTGTATGTATCTGAATGATTACGCAGGTGCACCGCAGTATTTGATCATGTCAACAACAAATACAGCTCTGTGATCACAACATACACATATTCAGCTTGCTAGTACCAGCTGGGAGCTGTTATTCCATAACAACTCTCTGCTAGTACACTTTTGAGCCAGACTACTAAAACATGTTTTTCGTACAACCTCCGTTAACTAGATTTGCCAGTGGTCTTGGTGGTCACTACAAAAATGCGAAAGCAGGGCTTGAGTTCATTTCTCCGGCGGTGCATAAAATGTAATTTGTTGACCTAAACAAAAATAAGGAAGCTTAAAAAAACTGGTAGTAGCCCAATTTGAGTTCACTCAGAAAGTCTTTCACAAACGGCGATCGTACCAAATGTCACCCCCTCCCGTTCACCAATTGAAGCCCTCACCTCCTCCATTTTTATCTTGAAGGCATTCAAGTGGAAAATGGTATGCATGTGCCTTAGGAAGTCGTAACTTTCCCTTAGGGACGGGGTGGAGTGTTTCTCTAGTCTTATCCCCCCCCCCACCTCAAAATAAGATCCTTTCTGCATTTCGTATATGAAAGTGCTCTCTTTGTTATTCAAAACTGTCTTTTTGTTGAGAAATTAAGTAACATTCAATTTCGTGTAAGAAAAAATGCCATTTCGTTAAACATATTTGTTGAAAAACATTTAAAAAAAAATGAAATTTGTGTTACAGATTGCACCGAATTTAGTTC